>PVJC01003278.1:0-71948 GCA_004026665.1 Murina feae
CCCTGCTGCCTTCCTTTCCCACTCCCCAGTGCCACCAAGGGGTCTGGGGAGCCGCCAAGCAGGCCCCCGACCCCCACTGCCTCTTTTGCGCTTCCTGGTGCCCAGAAAAGGGCCTGGGCAGCTGCCAAGCAGGCTGAGACCCCCTGCCGCCTCTTTCCTGCTCCCTGATGCCCCGCAAAGGGCCTGGGCAGCCGGCAAGCAGGCCGCTGCCTCTTTCCTGCTCCCTGGTGCCCTTCAAAGGGCCTGGGGAGCCACCAAGCAGGCCACCAACCCTGGCGCCTCTTTCCCATTCACCAGTCCTGGGTCCTGCGCTGTTCCACCCTGCAGCCGCTCTGTGAACTCGGGAGGTCCCTCAGCCCGGCCGGTGCTCTCTCATAGTCTGAGACCCCTCTGGGGATGTCCACCTGCTGGCATGCCTGACCAGCCTGGGTGATGGGCTTTAAGGCTGCCCATAGCTCCCATTGACCCAATGTCCCAGCAAGGCTGGCTGGACGCAGGTTTCTGAGGTTTGTTTGTCTTCTATAATTGATACACTGTTCCTTTAAGCTGAGGCCTCCTACAGACGAAGCCTCCTCTCTGCTTCACCTCGCAGTGTCTATAATGAGACAATGTTACTTAGTGCTCAGGCTGGGCCTGCTGTTTCCTTCAGCTCCCGAGGATTCTATGAATGATATTTTGTTGCAAACATGTGTTTTGCTTGAGGCAGGATGAGCGGAACAGGCCGCAGTTTCACTTTCACTCCTGCTGCAATGGAAGGTGCCATTTACTCAGGTCCGTGAGTGGCGGCCTCCATGTTGGCTGGGCTAATTTGCATACAGCCGCTCTGATTGGCTGGTGGGCGTGGCTTACCCTGTCCCGGAGAAACGGTTAATTTCAATATTACGCTTTTATTAGTTAAGATGGACACTCGAGGGCATTCCACAGGCTGTGAGACATCAGCCGCGAGCTAACTGGATGCATGATACGAAGCTGAGGAGGAGAGAGGTGACATTCTTCCTGAATCTGCCACATGTGATTGGAAATAAGTTCATGCGCTTAGCCCAGTGCAGCTCTTGGCTCAAAGTCCTAACTAACTGTTTTCTGTGTGGCACTTGACTATGTAGCTGAGTACCCTTACCCTGGGTTAACAAAAAACACATGACATGTCAAGGGGGCTGTACTAAGAGCCTTGTAGCTACACTGATTGATTGATTGATTGATTGATTGATTGACTGAACAAAGCCTGTCATTACTCTCTATCTTGATTCTCTGGGTTTTCAAATCATGGATTACTTTTTTCCTTTAAACTTTATTTAAATCCCTTTAAGCACAAAAAAGACTTTATTGGAAGAATACTGGAGTACCTCCAGTATTAAAACCCAGTTGGGGCCCTAACCGGTTTGGCTCAGTGGATAGAGCATTAGCCTGCGGATTGAAGGGTCCCAAGTTCGATTCTGGTCAAGGGCATGTACCTTGGTTGTGGGCACATTTCCAGTAGGGGATGTGCAGGAGGCAGCTGATCGATGTTTCTCTCTCATCGATGTTTCTAATTCTCTATCCCTCTCCCTTCTTCTCTGTAAAAAATCAATAAAATATATTTTAAAAAAATAACAACCCAGTTGGGGTCACAGGGACTGCTTCTTTTGCCTTGTTTGGTCCATGCTTCTTTTCCTCTGTAGACCATCTTTTACTTTTTTAGTATGAACACGGACAAACACAGGTGCCAAAAAGGGCAGACTTTGCTCCGTAGCGCAAGTGGGAGTCTTGAGGATATCCCAGTTTCTAATAGCTGGTAGAGAAATGAGTAGGCTAGCTTGGAGCAATTGTAACTTTGGCATGTCCTTGTGACACCAATATTACTGCTGTGTTTCATCTCATTAGATGGGGATTTGTTTTGTTAAGAAAAACGATCTGAAATCTGAAAATAAGGCAAAAAGGGAAGAGCATCCCCCTTCAATGCCATACCCATGCCATACCAGAGCCATTGTTTAACCACTGAAGGTTCTTACATAATATTTATTATTCATATCTTAACTTCTATTTGATCATCCCCCCCCCCTTTTATATTCTGGGTAATTTCTCTAAATTGATCTTCCAGTTTACTAATTCTTTCTTAGCAGTGGTTAATATTCTCTTCTATCCAATAAACAAATGAAAATGTGCTCAATATCATTATAACCAGGAAAATGCAAGTAGAGATTATTACACTTCATCAGGATGGCTAAAATGGAAAAGAAAGACAATTCTAGGTATTGATAAGACTATGGAGCAATAGTTATACTGCTAGGGGGAATGTAATTTGATATAACTCTTTTAGAAAACAATTGTTATTATTTACTAATGTTGGATATTTTCATACCCATTAAGCTAATGAATTATATACTAATAGGTATATAACAGAAATAGAGGCACACATGGTCTAATGTTCATAACAACATTATTCTTAATGGCCACAGACTGGAAACAACTCCAATGTCCACTAAGAGTAGAATGATAAATAAATAAATATATATTCATGCCATAGAGAATGATAAGCAATTAAAATGAACAAAGTAGCTATAAACAATAATGTGGATACATTTCACAAGCATAATGTTTAGTGAAAGAAAACAGATTAAAAATGTATTCTGCATAAATTCATTTATAAATAGAAAACCAAACCAAAACATTTATAAAAATAAACTGCAATTTTAAGAGAAAAATACTGAGAAGTTAAAACTATAAGAAGAAGAGATAACCATAAAAATCAGGATAACAGCTTTAGAGAAGGCAGCGCAGTGTGGTCAGGGAAGGACACTTAGGGGCCTTCTGGGTGCAAGTAATATTCTAACATCTGACCTAATGTTCATTTTGTTATAGAGCATGGAGCTGTATGCTGCCTTCTGGAAAACAAAATGCTTTCATTTTAAAATAAAAATACTATATGTTTAAATTTGTGATGTGCAGCTAAGGTTGTATTTGGAGGGAGTTTTAGACTTAATTGCTTGTATTATAAAATAAGAATGGCTAAAATCAGGGAATTGAGCTTCTAATTTAAGAAGTTAGTAAAAGACATTAAAATTGCATGAGGATAGTAGAATGAGGAAAATGAAAAAGATTTGAGAAGAAATTAATGAAGTAGTAAACAAATATAGAATAAAATGTAGACTAAAAATCATTATCAGTATAAAAAGTTTGTTCATTGATGTGACTAATTAAATTAACAAACTTCCAGCAAGATTGATAAAGATATAAAGAGAGAAGACAGAAATAATCAGTAAGAAGAATAACAAAGGGAACATGTAGCAGAAACAGTGGAAATTACAAAGATAAGAGATGATTATGAACAAATTTACATCAATAACATAGAAATGGACAAATTAGCCCTCACTGGTTTGGCTCAGTGGATAGTGCATCAGCCTGTGGACTGAAGGATCCTGGGTTTGATTCCAGTCAGAGGCATATGCCTGAGTTGCAGGCTCGATCCCCAGAGTGGAATGTGCAGGAGGCAGCTGATCAGTGATGCTCTCTCATCATTGATGTTTCTATCTCTCTCTCCCTCTCTCTTCCTCTCTGAAATTGATAAAAATATATTTAAAAGGAAAAAATGGACAAATTAATGGAAAATATAATTTAGCAAAACTGACTTAAAAGTAAAAGAAAAATTGAATAGTTTTATAATCATTGAAACATTGAATCAAGCAAATTAAATTAGTAATAAAAATATTTCCATTAGGAATATACCAGTCCTAGGTAGTTTTATAAGTAGACTTCACAAAACATTAAAATACCTGCAATCTTGATAAAATGGCTTGATAAAATTCAATATCAACTTGTGATAAAGACTCTTAGCAAACCAGGAATAGAAGGGAACTTCCTGAAATTTATAAAGGACATATATGTATCAAAAGTAACTTACAGCAAATGCTACTTTAATGATGAGATAGAAAAGCAGATCCTTTAGCAAATAAGAATAAGACGAAGATTCCGCTTTTTGCCAGTTCCTAGCCAGTACAAGGAGGCAGAAAAAACGAATTATAGGTATAAGGTCTAGGGAAGAAGAAACAAAATTGTCATTATTCATAGATGATGGATTGTTTGCATAGAATCTCAAACAAGTTGTTGGAATTAATAAGAGAGCTTAGCAAGGTTGCTAGTTATAAACCCCAGTCAACTACATTTTTATATACCAATAACATTTGGACAATTTAATTAAATAAAGCTATCATTTACAATAGTAATAAAATATAAGGAAATTATGTCTATTTTTCCAAATTGAAGCTGGAGATTGAAAGCATTTCCAGTAAAAATACCAACATGGTTTTTTATGGAAGTTGGCAAGCGAATTCTAATAGTTATGTGGAGAGCAAAAGTCCAAGAGTAGCTGAGAGCCTAGAAGAAAAAGAGGGAGGGACTTGCCCCAGAAGCTGTCATGACTCATTATAAAGCAATAATAATTAAGACAGTGAGGTGCTAGCACAGGGACAGACAAAAGACCACGGGGAAAAACTGAGGGCCCAGATGTAGCCCTGAGCACATTTGGAAACCTGATAAAATGACAGCAATGGCAATTACAGAAAAATGAGGGAGTGCTCAAGTAGTCAGTAATTATCCAGATGGCAGCTGAATGGAACTGGAGTCCCATGTCATTCCATGCACAAAAACCAAGTCTGGATTGACAAAGGTAAAGGTAAACTTTAAGCCTTAAAAAAGCCCACGACAGACCATCTCTAAGACCTCAGGATCGGGAAGGATTTCTTAAATATTACACAAAAGTGCACGTCATCAAGGACAAGGCTGATAATGCTGCTACCTTAATTCTAAACAATTACAAGACTCTAGACCAATGATTTTCAACCAGTGTGCCACAAGAATTTTTAAAACATGCAATGCCTGACTATTTTTTAAAAAATATGTTTTTATTGATTTCAGAGAGGAAGAGAAAAGGAGAGAGAGATAGAAACATCAATGTGAGAGAAACATTGATCAGTTGGCTCCTACACGCCCCGTCCTGGGGATTAAGTCTGCAACCCAGGCATGTGCCCTGACTGGGAATCAAACTGTAACCTTCTGGTTCATGGACGACACTCGACCAACTGAGCCACACCAAAGAGCCCCTCAAGGAGGAGTATGAGGGGTTCTTTGTCTTTTTACCGGTTGGGCAAAACACATGCTCTTTTTGTTGTTGTTAAACTCTTACCTGAGGAAATATATATATTTTTTCCGATTGATTTTTGGAGAGACAGGAAGGGAGGGGGAGAGACAGAGAAAGAGAGAGAGAGACACACACACACACTTTGATTGGTTCCCTCCTGCAAGTGCCTGGACCGGTTACCAGAGATCAAGCCTGCAACTGAGGTGCCCTTGACTAGAATCAAACCTGCGTCTCTTCAGTCCTTGGGCTGATGTTCTAATCACTGAGAAAGCCAGCTTGGGCAGTATATCTGACTGTTTAGTCAGGAGCCTAACCTCTGACTAAATAAGACACTGAGGGCATTCCAGGCTGCTCTCAGCCTGCCTTTCACCCACCTGCTCAGATCCAAACACAGCTGTCCCTTTGTCCACCAGCTGTGCCTCCAAAAACTCAGCAGGCTGAGCGGAGGTGACCTGGCTGAGGACTCCCTGCCTCTTTCTTTTTCTTTCTTGTTCTAGAACAATGGTTCTCAAAGTGTGGCCTCTGGGCTGGCAGCATCGGGATTCCCTGGCAGAAATGCTAATATTCGGACTTCACCTCAGACCCACTGAATCAGATATTCCGGGGCTGAGGTTGGTCACTTGCGTTTTAGTTTAATTTATCTGTGTTCATTCTCAGCCCCCTGCTGGGCTCGGGGGTTGAGCCAGGCCCACGTCAGGGAAAGGAAACGTATGCCTTCCTAAATTCTAAAAACGACGACTTGCTGTGACTTTACCCTTGTTCAAGCCCATCACCCTGGCTCCAGGGTTTTTTGGCATCTCCATCAGACAATAGGACACTGTTTTTATATAAAAACTAGCGTGTGATCTGAGAGGTGTATCCGAGTAAATGTCAGGCTGCTCCTGCCTGTCTGTAGCCACTGAAAGACACAGTTTCTGGCTATGTCAGATGTCCTGTCTGGGCAGGGGTCCTGTGACAGTGGCCTGCAGCTGCTCCTGCTTCCTGTCGAGGGGCTCAAGCATCTGTCCTCCCTGACGAGGCAGCTTTCTGGTGACCAGGGAAAGCGAGAGAGGGCAAGTAATGAGGGAGACAGGGGGGAGTCTGAGGGGAGGGGACCTGGGCAGGCCAGGAAATGACGCTCTCCAGTCCCCGAGCCAGGACTCCTTTTGAAATACACCAAGATCTTGTCCAGCAGGTGCCCAGACAGACCCACCATTCATCCGGACAGCACTTTTTTCATTGCAGAAAATCACCGTGCGTCAGCCAGCAGCTCTGGACCAGGGGCTGAGGAACACGGTCCAATGGGCAGGTCCTTCTTCGCCACGGACACCCATGACTGTCAGGAGGTGACATCAAGGCCTAAAAATAGCCCCCACTTACCTCCACCCGTCCTAGGCCCTGTGCTTTCCAGGGACTTCTTCCTCGTGTTGACTCGGTCTGAGATGGGGAGGTATTTTTGGAAGAATAACATTTCTGTCCTGAGCTGCTCTTTCCTTCTGAGTAAGGCAACTTGAAAATACTTCTCTTTTTGGAAACACCCACTAAGAAAAGGTGGTTTCTATGAAGTTTGAACACCTGATTCAAAACTGAACTCGTAAGAGGCCAAGTTCCTATCAGTGGTGTGAAGTGAGACACACACACACACACACACACACACACCCATGTGAGAGTCAAAAGCTGGCAACTGGACCACACGCAAATTGGTGTGCAGAGCTGCCTGAGGGCGGCTGGTTCAGGGCTTGAGCATCTGGTATTTGTTTAGCTCAGTGACACTTTGAGTTCAAAAAGACTGGGCCTCAAGTTACAGTAAACCTTTAAGCCTTTTCTGATCTTATAAGCAACGGACTTAAAATCATATGACACAGAAGTGATCATTGAAATAAAGTAGGAAAATGTCATTTTTTTCAACATTGTTTTTGTTATAACACATCTTCTTTACTTCTGTATCCACTCATCTCTCCGCGGACATTGAGGTTGTTTCCATGTTTTGGCTGTTGTAAATAGCTCTGCAAAGGAGCATGGGGATGCAGATATGTCTTTGGGACGTTGGTTATATTTTCTTTGGAAATATACCCAGAAGTGGAATTGCTGGGTCATATGGTAGTTCCGTTTTTTCATTTTTGAGCAGCCTCCTTCTTATTTTCCTAGTGCCTGTACCAATTTACACTCCCTCCTGATTTCTAAAGGGATTAGAGTCTCAAATGCATTTGCTCCTTGGAGACAACTCTGTGGCAGATGTCAACATGCCCAAACTCTATTAAGTAAATTTGCTTTGCATGTTGTTACCGAAGAGCCATTCCATTAACTTCTCTAGCCTAGTAAGAGAAAGTAGCTAGAGATATACAATTGAAAAGGGAGAAGTAAAACATTAGTGTTTATGGATTCTATGATATACTAGATAATCCAAGAAAATTGTCTAAAGAAATACCTCAAACAATATGGATATTTAGTAAGGTGACAGGCTCCAGAATTAGCAAACAATAACCAGTCAGAACATACAATTGGAAAAATTTCCCATTTACAATAGGAAACAGAAAGAGAGAGAGAGAGAGAGAGAGAGAGAGAGAGAGAGAGAGAGAGAGAGAGAAAGAGAGAGAGAAATTTAACCCCCAAAGTTCAAGGCCTATAGAAAAAAAAAAGGAAAACAGTTCCAAAGGAAACAAAATAAGATTTGAACCAATAGAAAGATGTACTATGTTGTGACATGTCAATATTCTCTAGATGAGTTCAAATGTTTAACATTCTATCAACATAAATACAAACAAGTCTTTTTTCTTTGCCTGGAGCTAGACAAAATGATTCTAAAATCCGCCGTGAAAACTAAAGTAGGAAAATTCTGAAAAGTAAGGCAAATGAGTGATACTCACAAACATTATTAAGCCTCAAAACTTAAAATCGTGTGGTACTAGTGTATAAGTAAGGAGACAAACTAAACTATAGCAATAGAAAGTCCAGAAATTATCTCAACAATTTACAAATGAATTTGATAGATGATAAATTTGGGAAATCAGTGGAAAAAGCATGAATGTGTAAATAAAAAGTGTTATTATAACTGGGTAAATCATCTGGAAACATGTGCAAGCCATACCTTATGTCATACGCTAGGATGCTTTTCAAACACATCTATAACTTATGGTAAATATAATGACCAAATGCAGCCTATCAGAAAACAAGAAAGAATTCATTTATAACCTCAGAATGGGTAAAACTTTTCTAAAATAATTCAAAATCCAGATGTCATGAAAAGAGAGGGCAGTTTTTCACTCTGGAAAGCATTGCCTTCCTTCTGCATCTCAGGCTGGTGACCATAGAGGATCCGGAAGTTCTATGGTGCCCCATCTTTCATGTGAACCTCTCCGCTTGTGTTCTCGGCGGCATTAAGGAAACAGGCAATGAGGGGAACCCCAGCATGCGCAGTAGTGAGGTCGTCTGATTTTTCAAAACTCTATTTCTCAAGAGGACGAGCACCACGTTGCTTAATGACCAGAACTGGCTGGAAGCTTTTCTGGTAGCAGCCCTGTCCAACAGCAGAACATCATCCCTGGTTTCCAGCCCGAATCTGGGGTCTAGTGTGTTCGTGTGAGAAGAGCCAGGAGACTTGGGTCAGGAGTCTTCCGTTCTGGCCCTGCAACAGAATTGTGAGAGCTCATGGAGCCGTTGCAAGTCCCCATTGCTTGGGCCTCTTCCTCCAGAAATCTTGATTCACTGGGGCTGGGTGGGGGCTCCGCGAGTGACTCAGATGTGTAGCCAGGGTGAGACACCACCGATCCCCAGGGAGCTCATGACCTTTGGCAAATCGCTTCACTTTCTTGGACTGCAGTTCCCTCTCTCTAAAATCAGTCTGGGATTGGAGGTCTCCACACCTGGCTGCAGATCGGCAACTCCCAGGGAGAAATACAGATTCGCGAGTCCCGCTTGCTCGAACTCCCTGAGTGAATCTTTGGGCCCAGGAGCCTGGCATAGCTTCTACAAATTTAATGTCCAGTTAAGTAGTGTTAAGTATAGTCACACGGTGCAAACCATCTCCAGAGCTTTTGCACTTGCAAAACTGAAACTCTATCCTTAAAACGGCGACTCCCTGTTCTCTCCTTTCCCCAACCCCTGGCAGCTAGCATTTATTTTTAGTCTTGATGAATGTGACTGCTCTAGGTACCTCCTAATAACTGCATTCATCAAGTATCTGTCTTATTTTACTTGGCATAAGTTCTGAAGCTTCATCCATGTTGTAGAATTTCCTTTCTTTTAAGGCCGAGTCATTTTGCATCGTATGTACATACCACATTTTGCTTATCCATTCATCTGCCCAAAGACACTTGGATTACTTCCATATTTTAGCTATTGTGAATAATGTTGCTGTGAACTCGGGTAAACAAGTATTTCTGTGAGATTCTGCATTCAATTCTTTTAGATGTATACCTGGAAATGGAATTGTTGGGTCACATGATAGACCTACTTTTAATTCTTTGAGGGACCACTACACTGCTTTCCATAGTGGCAGCACCATTTTACATTTCCACCAACAGTGCACGGGTTCTAATTGCTCCACATCCTCACGCATCTGGACACGTGTGAGAAACTGTATTTGGAAAGAGCTCCCCAGGAGATTTGGTACAGTTACGGGGTAGAGACCATTGGACTCAGTGGTGACTCAAGTCCCTTCTAGCTGCTCGATGAACTCAAATGGCTAAACACGGAACATCGGCAATTGTCACGATTTGCCAACATGCAAGATTATTCTTTAGCTGTTTTAGATGTGAGCCCCTTTTCTCCCTGCATTCATTTCCAACTGCTGGCATCATCAGTGAAATGAATCAATTAATAAACAAATTAAGTCCTGATGGCAGAGAACATGCCTTCTGTTTACTACGAACCTTGCACTGTGCCCAGCAGAAGTACTGGTAACAAGGCCAGCACTAAGTGTTTCAGTTTGGAATAGACATGTGCCTATCATTGTTGCCAGTACAGAAGTTGGCACATTGAGAAGGTTCGGTGCAGTGTGGACCCCTGGTGATGATGGTTGGGTTTCTATTTTTCTTTTTTTCTTTTTTAGATATGTTTTTACTAGGGGCCCGGTGCACAAAAATTTGTGCACTCGGCGAGGTGAGGAGGGGGTCTCTCATCCTAGCCTGTGCCCTCTCACAGTCTGGGACCCCTGGGGGGGGATGTCCACCTGCTGGCATGCATGGCCAGTCTGGGTGAGGGGCTGAGGGCTGTTTTCAGGCTGGCCACAGCCCCCTCAGGGTTCGTGCACTGGGGGTTGGGATGGCTGGTGAGTGCAGGCGTGGACGTTTCCAGCCGGATGGCCTACCATCGCACATACCTGGTGGGCCTCCACCACTGAGGGGACATACCTGGTGCAGAGCTGGGTGGCAGGCCAGGGGGTGGACGCTAGTGCATGGTCCCTTGGGGGGGCCATGCTGCTGAGCGGACACACGGGGGTGGAGCCAGGCACATGCTCACACACGCCCCATGGAGGCCCCCAGGGTGGAGCCAGGTGGCTGGACCTGTGGCAGAGGCTCTGCGCGGGGGCAGAGGATGCTCAGGCATGACCCCGAGGGGGTACCCACCTCAAGCCCCCGCCACTGAGCCTCTGAGGTCGCATGGGCCCAATTGCTCTATTCCCAGGCCTCGCAGGGCTGGGCTGGGCTGCCAGCTCCCGGCCTCCGCCATCTGGGCTGAGCTAATTTGCATACCATTGTTCTGATTGGCTGTTGGGCGTCCCGAAGAAACGGTCAATTTTAATATTATGCTTTTATTAGTTTAGATTGATTTCAGAGAGGAAGAGAGAGACAGAAACATCAGTGATGAGAATCATCGATCGACTGCCTCCTACACACCCCCTACTGGCCCGCAATCCAGGCATGTACCCTTGACCAGAATTGAACCCAGGACCCTTCTGCAGGCCAACACTCTATCCACTGAGCAAACCAGCGAGAACTGGGTCTTTTTCTTGCGTGAGTGGTTTAGTCAAGGCAACATCAAAACGCATGCGGCCCAGAGGACTGTACCTCTATCAGTCTGTGCATTTCTCTTTCTTGTGCGTGGGAGCTCCCAGGCTGGCCAGCTGGTTGTGGGGGATCCTGGAGCAGAGTCCGCTATGCTAGGAGCCTGCCCTGCTGGGTTGCTGCTGCCACCATTGTTGCTACTGTCTTGGGGGAATAGGAGCCAATCCAGGCAGCATGGCCCAGGGAAGCAGGAAGGGAGGCTGGTACTTTGTTCTCTGGCAAGTGGAACAGGCTCTGACATCACAGCTCTGCGATGCCCTGGAGACCACGGCCTTGTGGGTGAATGTGGGGCTGTGTCCTGTAGGCCCCCATGCCTGAAGCCCTTCTGTCTGGCCTGCAGTCCTGGAGAAAGCAGTCCTGGAGCCTCCTCACCGCCATGGCCCTCACCTTGGGGCTCCCCGATAGGGGCAGGACTTGGGCTCTACCACAGCCACGTGCTCAGCCAGTTCCTGACTCTTAGATGCTGCCATGGTGACAAAGCAGCTATTCCCTTGGAGTAGACAATCTCAGAGTCTACAAATCATATTTACACACCAGGTCATAGTTAATCATGCGTGGAGGGTTGTTTATTAGCTTCACAGGGTGGTGAAGTAAGCAAGCATATTTCTTTAACAGCCTTGGCCCGGAGTCTCTGTGTCCTCTGCTCCCCAGCTCACTGGTCGCTAGCTCTGCTCTGTTTTCACCTCCCTCTTCCACACACAACATTTATCACCACAACAGGCTCTCTGGCCTCGCTGACACAGGGTTTTGGCTCAGCAGTTGGTGACGATGGAACTGGCCAGCTGATTTAAAAGCCGGATGCATGGAGGAGAAGAATGTAGAGATCCATAAAATCAGCAACACCACGTCCACAGCAGTACCTGATGTCCAGGTAGTGTTTACTCAGAGCTGGCTGTGGGAAGCCTTTTCCATCTCACAGAGGAAAAGTGGGTGGGTGACTCACCCCCGGCCACACAGCTGGCGGTAGCAGACTGTGTCTTCTTGACCTGCTGCTCCCTCAGTGGTCTTTGTAGGTCTCTTTTAGTCTCTGGTCCCAACTCCATGCACCCAGCATTGAAAAGTAAAACTGAGGCCAAATTCACATAAAAAAATAATGTGTACATTTGAATGTGTACAATTCAGTGGCATTTAGGACATTCACAATGTTGGGCAACCATCACCTCTATCTAGTTCCAAAAGGAAAAAAAAAAGGGCAAGGAAGCCTTGCACCTATTAGACAATCACTCCCCCCCCACTCCCGCTCTTCCTACCCCCATTCCCGGGCCCTAATCTTTCTGTCTCTATAGATTTGCCTGATCTGGACATTTTATATAAATAGAATCGTGTGATACGTGACCGCTTGTGTCTGGTCTCTTTCACTCAGCGTAATGTTTCCAAAGGCCATCCATGCTGTAGCACGTGTCGGTACTCCATCCCTCTTTTACGGCTGGCTGAACATATTCCACTGCATGGAGAGGCCACACTTTGCTTATCCATCTGTTGATGGCTTTCCTCTTTTGGCTGTTGTAAATAGTGCTGCTGCGAACATTTGTGTATAAGTATTTGTTTGAATAACAGTTTTCAGTGCTTTCAGGGATCCATCTAGGAGTGGAATTGCTGGGTCAAATGGTAATCTGATGCTTAACTTTTTGAGGAACCTTCTGGTACTTCTGAGCAGAGTAGTTTTCTGCTCACTCTAAGACTGGCACACACTGCTGGTACAAAGAGTGCTGAGCCCCGCCTTCTCTCTCATCTCTCACCCTGCTTTCAGGGTGGCGGGAAAAGTCACTGGGCCGGGAAGAAAGCCAAGAGTCTGTGCTCGGTGGCTCGGGCTGTCATAACAAAGTGCCATAGACCGGGTCGCTGAAACAACAGAAATTTGTTTCCTCACAGCTCTGAAGGCTGGGGCTCTGGGATCAAGGCATTGGCAGGATTATTTTCCTCGGAGGCCTCTCCTTGGCTTGTAGATGGCCATCTTCTCCTTCTGTCTCCAGATGGTCTTCCTTCTGTGCTTGTCTGTGTCCTTATCTCTCCTTAGAAGGACACACTCATATTGGATTGGGACTTATTCATTCGGCCTAATTTTACCTTAATGTTTCTCTAACGGCCCTGTTTTCAAATATACTAGTAGTCATATTCTGAGGTGCTGGGCTGGGACTTCAACATATGAATTTTGGGAAGACACAAGTCAGCCCATAGCAGATGCAATGAGGCCTGCCACAGGGTTTTGAGTTGAAAGCTGGTTTCAGCCCTGCCAGTTCATAGGTATGTAGATGAGGATAAGGGGCCTTTCTGGCCCTGTGTGTTGTCAGCCGTAAAAGGAAGAGGAAGTAATACCAGTCTTGAAAGTCGGTAAGCATGAGGCAAAGTATATAAATGTTTCCAGAACTGCATTTGGCACAAAGTGGATGCTAACAGCTTGGAGTTTTGTTCCCTCACGTCTCTTGCACTTTCTTTCTTTTTTTTTTTTTCTTTAAATATATTTTATTGATGTTTTACAGAGAGGAAGGGAGAGAGATAGAGAGTTAGAAACATCGATGAGAGGGAAACATCGATCAGTTGCCTCCTGCACACCTCCCACTGGGGATGTGCCCACAACCAAGGTACATGCCTTTGACCAGAATCGAACCCGGGACCTTCCAGTCCGCAGGCCCACGCTCTATCCACTGAGCCAAACCGGTTACGGCTCTTGCACTTTCTGTATCTTATTTTCCTCAGCAAATACATTTGAATCACAGATCCTTCCCAGGTGGCAAATGAAGGCATCCCTGAGACGATGGTCCTCATAAGTCTCTTTGATTACCCTGGGAAACAGTTGTCAGCCAGAATCAAAGCATTTTTGTATAGCCCTGGCCAGTTTGGCTCGGTGGATAGAGCGTCGGCCTTCGGACTGAAAGGTCCCGGGTTCAATTCTGGTCAAGGGCATGTACCTTGGTTGTGGGCACATCCCCAGTGGGCAGTGTGCAGGAGGCAGCTGATCGATGTTTCTCTCTCATCAATGTTTCTTACTCTCTATCCCTGTCCCTTCCTCTCTGCAAAAAATCAATAAAATTTATTAAAAAACCCCACACAACATATTTGTACAGTGAGAGGAATAGTAAGTTATGAAATATAGGTAGTCCTCAAAAATGGTCCTTTGAAGTTTTTAATTTTAAAATTTTTATTGATTTTTTACAGAGAGGAAGGGAGAGGGATAGAGAGTTAGAAACATCGATGAAAGAGAAACATCAATCAGCTGCCTCCTGCACACTCCCCACTGGGGATGTGCCCACAACCAAGGTACATGCCCTTGACCGGAATCAAACCTGGGACTCTTCAGTCCACAGGCCGACGCTCTATCCACTGAGCCAAACCGCTCAGGGCCCTTTGAAGTTTTGTTTTGAGAGCTGAATGTGTCCAGATTTGAGGAAAAGTTAATGGGAAGTCAGTCTTTTTTTTCATTCGGGCCGCCCCGCCCAGGCACATGCTAACCCCACCTCTCTCTCCCCTGAATGCCTGTTGCAGCGTGCTAACCAACAACTCTCCCAGCTTCTGGGACCTCTGTCTTCTGAACCCAACTACCTACAGTTTAATCCTCCAGGAGTGCAGTTCCTTTTTTCCCCCTGTTTTAGATATGTTTTTATTGATTTTAGAGAGAGAGGAAGGGAGAGGGATAGAGATAGAAACATGAATGATTCCTGCAAACTCCCTACTGGGGACCCAGCCCGCAATGTGGGTATGTGCCCTGACAGGGAATTTAACCAGTGACCTCTTGGTTCATGGGTTAGTGCTCAACCTCTGAGCTACACTGGCTGGGCCAGAAGTGCAGTTCTTATCACATCATTCTCCCACGCAAAAACTTCATTAGCTTTCCCATCACCAAGTCTAAACTCCCACCATCATTTTATGTAAGACCCCAGACTGCATTCCCAGCCTGGTTTTCGGTTTTCCCTTCTGCTTCTTATGCTCCCCCAAATTGGGGCTTATTCTCCTTTCCTTGAGAGTGCTCTGTGTTTCCCTGCCTCTGCGATTTTGCTCTCTGCTCCTCTGCATGCATTTAGCTGCAAGTAACATAAATGCTAACCAACAGTGACTTAAACAAAGAAAGCATCCAGTTATGCACACAACAAGTCTGGAGGTGGGCAGTCCAGGGCTGCTGCAGCAACTCAGCCTTGCCATCAAAGAACCAGTCCCAGTGAGTTTTTCTTTTGGTTGCACAGTGTTTGTTATAGCTCCAAGTATTTTGTACATGTTCAAGGTAAGAAGAAAGGCAAGGGTGTCCCCAGTGATGGATTCACCCTTTATCAAATAATAAAACATTTCCAGAGCCTCCATAATCTTCCTCTAAAGTTTTATGTCCAACATTGTATCACATGACCACCTCTACTCTAGCTGCAAGGGAGGCTGGGATAGCAAGTATTTAGTTGGGAAGTGAGCAAGAGGGAAGGAAGGTGGGATGCCTATTGGTGTGCCCACTATCATTGTCAGCCACACCCTCCCTTGCCCCTCCTCCAGAAGGCACCAATCTCACACCCACATGCATTGAGCCTTTCCCTTTCTGGCTCCTAAGGGCTTGTTGTATCTTGATTTCAGCACACATATATTCTCTTATATGGTAATGTGCAGTTCTTTTTGTGTTTATCTTCTCCACTAGACTATGAACCTCTCAAGAAATGTTTTGTTAATAAGTCATGAGTAGTGACTTCAGTTTAAAAACTTGTCTTTTGCATTGGTTGATTAAAACATTTTATATTTCCTTTGAGAATATTTTAGAATACAGATGGTTATTATAGCAAACATAAATTCTTACCATTTGCAAGTATGTGATAATGCTTGTAAGATGTTTAGCACACTGTAAAAACTGAATACACACCAGCTATTGCCATACCCTTCAAGCCTCATGACATTCTAGTGAGTTGGTGCCATTATTATGCTTGCTTCACAGACAGGGCAGCTGAGGTTTCAGATAAGCTAGTCCTCTGGCTGAATGGTGGTCTGTCTAAATCTGAGGTCCATGATTTTAACATGAACTATACTACTTCCAGTATAGGTTTCCTACATTTCTTCCCATACCTCTCCAAGGCTGGCCATTTAATGGAGATTAGGTTCTTGGGTGCTGACTTCTACATATTCTTCATATCCTCACCATCCATCTGGTCAGGGGATTTTGTGCATTGGCCTCGATGAAACCAAAGGAAACCATTTGTCCTTGGCAGGCTGAAGCTGGCCCAAAGAGACATTGCCTTGGAAGAGCTGTGGACAGTAATTCTCAGTGACCAGGTAAATCTCCTGAGAAAGCCATTCCTGAACAGAATCAGAAAATCTAGGCCCTATGACATGGTCCTTGTCCAACCTGTGTTTTCAAACCAGTGCTTAGCCTTAATCTGATCAATACAAGGCTCAGTCTCAGAGATGGCCTTGGACCTCCCTCTGTCCTCTGATTTTTGGGTGATTATTACTTAATTCCTTACCCTTTGGCGTTGTTTATGACAATAGAATTTGATTTCTCCAGCCTGATTCAGTAATCTCCTTGGAACACAGTTTCCCTTGCTCTTTCGCCTTCCTGTTCTTGGCTGCTTAAATCAGGTAACATTTGAGTTTGACTCAACCCAGCAGCTGTGATCTCATCTTGGCCACTGGTTGAGCCTCTTTTGGCTCTTTGCGATGGGAGACCTCAGAGAAAGCAGAACATTAGTCCAATAAAAATGTTCACTAGCTTTGAAAATACAGACTGACCTGGGTGAAGCACTGTTCCCTTCTACTGTGAGCCAGCCCTATCCATTCTTGGACTTTATGATTAAAATTTAACTGTCTTCATGCAATGCCAAGTACGGAATGAAAAGTCAACCGCGTGTATCTTCTCAATGCTTTGTGATCCAAGTGTTTGGCACCTGTGTACATTAAACATACGGACACCCAAACATGTGGATGAAGAATGAAAAACTCAGCAAATACAGAGACCATTGACATTTGTAGAGAGAAGAGTTCAATGGCTGACTGGTGGTCAAGCTGTTTCAGGCTGGTGTAGACAGAGCCTCAGCATTTCTTATATCAGCACAGACTCTAATTAAAGACAGGTCAAAGTCAAATGAAATGAAAACGAGGGGTGGAGTCTAATACTGACCTCTCTGGCTCACCTCTCTGCCTGCTTCTTCCAGCTTCTGGGCTCACGGGCATGTGTTGACTTGTACAGCCTCCGTTACCTGCTTTCCCAGCTCTGGCTGGTCTTAGGAGGCAAAACAACTCTCTTATCCAACATACCACAGCTACTTAGATGTGGACATTTAACCTTCTTAAGGACAAAATCCCATTACTCATCTTGTCCATTATTATACTGGAAAGAATATAGCCTAAGAGCCTGGTAGAAGTAGGCTGCCTAAAAATATCTCATCTCTATGGCATCTATTCTTAAACACTGAGACCCCTATTAAGCTGATAATTTCCAGGAGTAAGCACATTTGGTCGAGGGTCAATGGACAAGGAATTTATGCACATAGTTGTGCTGCTTTGTAATGTTCAGAGTCCTGGTTGTCTTTGGGAGGCAATGGAAAGAGAGGGGACTTTGGCATTAGACCAACCTGGACTCAAGTCTTAGCTCTGATGCTTTCTAGCTATGTGACTTTTCCCTGTGACCCTGTTTTAGTTTTGTTTTGCTTTTATTTGCTTATATACTAGTTATCTTTGGGCTGTTGTGGGGCTTAAATGAGATAAGGTATGTAGTTAATTCTTTTCTGTGTCAAGCATGTTTGTTCCCCATATGTCTATCATTCATCCCTTCCCTATGAAACATTTCTTCTTCTTCTCCCTCTCCTCCTCCTCCTCCTCCTCCTCCTCCTCCTCCTCCTCCTCCGGTGAAATTGGAGGGCATAGCACAGTGGAACATCCATGTTTATATAACATTACATGAAAACTTCGCATATTTTCATTCTATTGAGGCATTCCATGTGCCTTGTTTCCTTCTACCCTCCTTTTCCTTTTTATTCTACAGTCAGATGAACTAGATCACCCAGAAAGCACATTCCTTATCAAAAACATCAACACACTCTACTTCCTTTGAACAGCAGAATCAAAGGAAAGCAAACAAGCAAACCAAAGAAACCTATCTGCGTGTGGGCTGGGAAGATCTCGGTTGCCTCTGGGATGCTTGGATCTGAGCCCTTCACTCCAGTTTCAGCAGGCCAGAGGCGCCGTTGGGATAAGCGCTCACTTCCCTCTCCTATAGCACAGTGCCCCCTGCCTTCAAAAACCTGTTACTTTTCTATCACATGCCCAAAGCTCATGATTGCTGTCTATCTCAGCCCATGAGGACTCCCTCCCTTCCTCTGCAAACATTTGGTGTGTGCCAACCACGTGATAACCTTGCAGTCAGTCAACTGGTTGGAGTTGCATTTCTGGATTGATGGCTCCAATGACAGGTAAATCACAACAATTTTCCTAGCCTCAGGCAGAGGGGTGTCTTAAAGTATTTACATTTAAATTGCCAAAATAGTTAAATCATTCCAATAGCATAAGAGTAAATTTTCAGTTCCTGAATCTTCAAAATTTAAATAAGGATTTTTTTCTGATCATTTGTAAGCAGCAAAATTAATAACTCTCTAGCCCTCAGCCATATGTTGAGGTCGTCTGACTGAAGGCAAACATACTCAGCCAGGCTTTTTAAAAAGGGTGGGGGTCATGGCTCTCTCTCTCCTCCCCTCCCCCATTTCTCCCTGAGTGCTTCCACACTTTCAGAACCAGGGAGAAACCTGCCTTTCTCTCCCTCTTGCACTTGACCCTCCATACAGGTGAGGTGACATCTATTTGGGGAGAAGGGTCTTTGGCCAAGGAAGCTCAAGTACTAAGTCAAACACTTGCTCTATGAAGTGTTCTCAGAATCTATCTATGCTGCAATGCGTTTTCTCTTTCCATCATCTACCTGAGCCAGGTGTTGGCTGGGGCTGTACAGTGTCACACTAGATAAACTTGAACTTCCAGTTTTTTCAAATTCCCAGGGTGGAGAGGGACTGGTATAGTCAGGGCCCCTGGCACCTCCAGGCCCCCAAATCTTTAGATATGTCTCTGGCCCACACCGCAGCTGCCCAGATGTGACCACAGCTGCTCACTCAGTTGCCCAAAGTCTCATTCACACCAGGTGAATAGAAATCCTAGACTTGGGTGCCGGCAGGGAGGGAGCCTCCCAATTCTCCACACTTCTCATCACCCTGCTGACTTCTTCCCACCCCTACCCGCTGCACCTTCTCTCCAGCAGAGCACCTCTCACTCCCTCTTCCTGGAAGCCCTCCTGCCCACCATGTCCATGCCCCTCAGGGGCTCACCATTTACCCCGTATTTACTGTTACTCTTCTAGGCCAGGAGCTTCCTCTTGAAGAGAAATTTTGGTGGCAGCTAGTTAAGATGATAACTTTACCCCATCACCACATCTACTGTTCATATGGCATGTATCCTGCCCACACTGTGGGGTTTACAGTTATGAGAGGTACTTGGGGTCCGTGTTGTCCCTGCTCACAGGAAAATGCCCCCTGATATCTGTCAGGCACCCCTTGGTCAGGGACGCAGTTGCCCCTTCCTGCCCCCACAGAAGGGGTCCCTTACCCCAGGGGACTCACATATCCCCAGGACCTTGTTCATGGGAGAAGTTGGCAGGATTTCCCCCCTGGCGGGGGGGAGGGCAGCACATCCTCTTCCCTGGACCCCTGATGGAAGGTCTCCTTTCTTCCTGCTGGAGGCCAGACCGTCCTCCACTCCTGTCCTCAGTGGCCATGATTTCTGCTCTTCCCTTCCTCCCGGCTCTGAGGAGAAACTCACTTCAGGGCAAGAGAGTGTCTTCACGGCATAAATCTAGGATCTTAGTCGCAGAATCAGTGATGCCTGTGATGTGCAAAACAAGGGTTGCCACCTGAGGATGTGCCTTCTGTAAGCTCGGCTTTCTCTCATTCAGGGTGGTACAGGCGTATGGGGAGAGTGACATGCTTTGAGCCCCAAAGATCCCCATTGAAATCACCCTAGTCTGTCACTACTTCCCTGAGTAGCCGGGACGACTACTCTCTTAACATCTTAGAACCCCTGTTTCCTCATTATTGAAAGGAAAACGATAGACTGTCCCTTACAGAGTTGCTGCGAGAAAGAAGTATGACCTTATATTAATTGTCTGGCACATATAGGTGCTCAGTAAATGCCATTGTCTCTGGAGGGCTGTGCTGGTTGGAGGAGTGTTTGCCAATCTCACCACTGGTCCTTTTCAAGTGAAAACACTCTGGGCCTTACAAAGATTCTGAGGGTATATATATTGGAGCCGAAAAAAAATTAGTCATCCCTTTTGGACCTTCATTGGAGAAAATAAATTTATCAAGATATGTGGCCTGTTGGGCAGCCCAGAAAGTCACAGTCTTAACAACCACCACAGCTTCCTGAGCACACGCCAAATGCCAGTGCTGATTTAGGCACTCCCGAGGCATTATTGCTCCGGTAAAAATTAATTTCCCAGAGCCTGTCCCAGGAATTCTGTGTCATTGTACAAGGGCTAGAAGGTGACTTTTTTTTGCTTCCCAATTTTCTTCCTGGCATCACCTGATTCTTCTGTAGCTCTTGGGGTCCCCAAATCACGTCTGTTTCCATCAGTCCTTCTGTCCATCTTAGTAGGTTATTTACCTATGAGCATGCGCAAGAGACATTCTTCATAGATGAGCCCAAGACGCGGGTCCCTGAGCTGGCGTGTGTGGTGCCAACTTGCACCAGCTGACGGGAGCCAATAGAGCACATCCCTCGGCAGCTCAGAGCGGTGATGCCACACAGGCCTTTGAGACCAGCCAGGAGGGAAGTATTTGCAGCGGGAAAACCAGCAGATGCTACAAAGCAGGGCCACGCCTCCCAGGGAGCTGGTTGCCCACCACTCCACTGCGTGCCCACAGGGACGTTAAGGCCGGCCCACGCTTGCAGAGGAACGCTCACCAGGCGTTTCAGACTTGAATGGAGGAGCGTGTACGGAACATGTAATTCGCAGACATGCTTTCCATGGAGAGTCTCAGGTAGGCAGGGTCTCTGCTCACAAAGACAAGTAATGGTCTTCAAAACGATGCTGAAATGTGGCCTCCAGCGATCAGATACATCTTACCTCCTGTACCTGGCAACAGCTTAACATTTCCAGGGACACCTCGCAATGTGATGCTCAGTGCAGTCCAGAAACGGGAGCACAGACTTAGCAGAAACCGGTAAACTCAGGGGGAAAAAAAAAAAAGGTTGGCATGGCCTGAACTTCAATGTTTCTACACACGATGGCGCTCTCTTCCCAGGAGAAGGAGACAATTAGAAAAATGCTAATCGCTGGCAGCCAGGCAGTTGGACTCATCTGCATGCTATAATCTATTGCATTAGGGCAATTGGATGGAGCTGAGCAACATTAAGGTCAAAGTCCCTGGCTTGTTACCTTGCAAATGTGTCTCTGTGATCATATGAGTCAGCATTCATTATTCCACTCCTGGGGGAAGGGAAGTAGAAAAACCAGTCCTAAGGCAAACCCTTTTGCTGGTGAGTTTTATGTTCATAGATGAAGGACAGGTTAGTCGCTAAAGGGTTCCTCGATCTCCAATCAGAGGACAAAGAAGGTGTCAGACATCTCTTTGTGGGCCCTGCTTGTGAATTCATGGTTTCCTCCTGCTCCCCTCGTCTCTGCTGGTCCATTCTCCTACCCTCTGCACATCACTGATTTGCATCCACAATGACATCCCACTGCAAGTACAGGGGTTAGAGGGAACAAATGTTGCTCAGATAAATTACAGACACGATCCCAGCTTGACACAGATGCAGGCACTGACCAATCCACTGTAGGTCCTCCCTGTCCCCCCCTCCTTGTTTCAGTAGTCTCATCGCCATGGCTAACTTGCAGGACCTGGAATCCCTGTTTTCTGTAGCCAGTCCACCATATCTGAACACCCCAGCCTGAGGCCAACCTTTTTTTTTGGGGCTGTTTTGATCACAGATACCAGCTCTCACTCTCTGACCCAGACTGGAACAGAATTCTTGAGACCACTTGTCCCTCTGGCCTGGCTAGTGTTCCCTCCAGCTGTCACCTCCGATATTGTTTGCTGAGCTTTCTTCTGATTATGGCCCCTCATCTCTTCTCCCATTTCTGAGCCAGCCCTGCTCTGGCAGCCCTCCCTGGGGGCCATTCCTATCTCTTGGCTGCTACTTTCCTCATATGCCAATGTCCCCCAGCTCCCAGGCATTTCTTGTGCTGTTGCCCAAGCCCTTTGCTTCAATCACCTCCCCTCAGGTCTTTCCTCCACCTCACCATGAAACAGAGCCTTCTCTGCTCTCAGTATGGCCCTTTCAGTGGAAATCATCTTTGGGAATTTCATGAAAGAATCTTGAGTCTCTTGGTTAGGTTTTGAGGAGGCTGCAGACACCCTGTGCATGTTGGATTATGCCACATCTCAGAGTCAAGATTTAAAAATACACAAATGAGCTCATATTTTAACCTCTGCAGTCTTTGCCAATGACACGGGGAGTTGAAGATCTCACCTCTCCTCTCCCCAGCTGGTCATAATCAAGTCCTTCTGCTCCCAAGTTAAGTCTCACAGAGTTAGCTTGAAGGGAAAACCATGTATGGTTGTTAGTATTCCTCGCTAACCATCGATTCCTCTTCTTGCTTACATTTCAGGAATGCCAGTAGCTGGAGAGGCATATGAAGTCAAGTGAGAGTTTATTTAAGGGGAACACATCATATCTGAATGTTGAAGGCAAAGGTCCAGTTGGTCAGGAAAGCAAAAGTATTTGTGATTACCTGCAGTGAAGACCAAAATCACCATCCTTTGCCCCAGCTTGCACTGCTCACAGATGTGGAGAAGGAAGAAGGAGATGAGGTCACTTTGAGGCTCATCAGTCTTTCTAACACACAAGACTCACTTATGGTGACCAACTCTACCATTCTCTCCCTAACACTTCCATAGAGATTTCTTCCTCCATCTAAGGTCTTGATCTGTTCTTGGACTTCCAATCTCATCCAGCCTTTTCTCTTTCAGGCTCTGTGACAGATCGATGTCCTTAATGGCCCCATGAATGCCTTTTACCTTGTAGCATTGCAGTTCCACTCACTCTGACTCTGGAACATGTGACTTGCTGTGGCCAATGGGACCAGAGCAAAATGGATGAGAGTATAGACTTGCAACATACTTCTTTGCTTCTTTCTTTAACTCTTGCTTATGTGAACAGATCTGGATTAGCCTCCTTGCAGATAAGAGACCACATGGAGCAGAAGTGAGTCATCCAATATGAGGCCATTTAAACCATCTGGCTTCCAGCTGACCTGCCAAACACAGGTGAGCCTGCTGAGATCATCTGGGAAGCCCAGCCAGCCTGAGCAACGAGAAAGTGTTTGCTGTTGCACTCCACTAGGGTTTATTGGTTGTAATGCAACAGCATTGTGACAATAGACAACTGATACTGCCATTGAGTGTGAGTGTCATCAACAGTATCTACTTCCTATGTAATTCTGGGAGCGATTTGGCTGTCTCTTCCCTCATCTCTCTCTGCCACTTTAGGCTAATGGGAGTAAGTTGGAGAAGTGCTGAGAGATTCTGGTGACGTATTTTAAAAATAAAAAACAACAACACTGGAGGCCATGATCCTTTGAGCCAGATGTGTGTGGGAGTGACATCATCTGAATGTAAACAGGGACTTTTGTCATCCTCACCAGGCCTCTGTTATTGACACCTCCTGGTAACTAAACTTTATTTAACCTGTTTAGTTGAATATGTGAGCATCTCCTGCTTATGGGGCACACTGGTTGACTTTGGGTTTATCACAGTGTGACAGCATTTGCCTCTATAGAACTAAAGTCTAACCATCAGGGCTTCATCACCAGGGTTATTGCAATAACTCTTAACTCATGTCCAGACCAATCCATCCTGCCCGCCACTGCCAGTCTGATCTGTCACTTCTAAATTCTCTCTTCTCTACTGAAGGAAATAGAGTACTTTCACCACGGCCTTCTGGACTAAGCCTGAAGTCGGTCTAGTATTTGAGTAGCTCTATAATCTGTCCCATCTGAGTCATTTACTCCCATCTCCCACTGTTTCTCCTGCTCCAGTGTCTTCACACACCTGGCTCCTTATGCCTATTCTCACTCCCATTTCCCTCCCACTTGCCCCAGCCACATCTCCACAACACCTATGCTGAGCTAATGCCCCTTCAAGTTTTGACTCAGCCCTCACCTTGTCCATTCAGCCTCTTTGGCAACTCTAGAAAAGGTTGATGTTTGCCTGTGTTGAGATCCGGATACTTGTAATGGGGAGCGAGTCTCACAGCCTTCGTTTTCCTCAATGGCCCATCTTCAGAGGGCAAAGCCATTGGTGGAGAATGTAGATAAGTCCTCACTGAGGATGGCCAATTCAAAGCCTGTCTTATTCCTGAGGGAACAGCTGCTAAGGAATGTGTGATCTCTTCCTCATTCTGTAAGCCTGAAGAGGACTAAAGAAAAAGCAAACACTACTCTTTACAATAATATGATTTTCTAACCTCATGGGTGAAGATGGCACCTTGGAGGTTATGAAAGAATTAGGAAATATTTTCTTTCTAGTAAAAGCTACTGTCTTTGAAAATTAATGCTTAGGGTGTATGTGTGTGTGTGTGTGTGTGTTTGTAAATTGGTCTGTTTCAACAGGTCCAGCAGTTAAAGGAACAGCCATGCTTCTAACCCACTTAATTGAAGAATCTCAAAGGCAATCTGAACTAGAAATCCTTCTGAATCCACTAGGAAATCAGAAATTCCAAAGCCATTCCCCCTGGACTGTTCTGTGGGGCTTGGGGTACTAGTTGGCCATCAGTGATAATCTAGGAGAATTCTCAGGACCCTCCTCCAGACTGAGTGACTTAGACTTAGGAAATTATTAAGGGGGAAAGAAAATGGTGGTAGGCATGTGGTCACTTTCAGTGCACAGGGTTTTGGTTTTTCCAAAATGTAATTGGACATTCCAACCTGGGATGTTTGACGAATGGGGATGCTTTGAGGAGAGATGTGGGAATTCCAGGTCTGGGAGTCAGGTTAGGAACTAAGGGTGCACCTGTATGGCGGTATTAGTGTTTTAGATGTTTTACCTTTGGAATCTGGGAAATCTATTCATGTGGTGCTAGGCTTTATCCTTTCTCCTTCAGCATTGAGTTCATCCTTTTACTTGACCCAGTTCTTGTGAATGTACCCTGACATGGAGAAACAGGGGAGATGAAGGCCAGAAGTAGGGTAACGAGCATTCTCAGGGCTTTGTGACTCTGTTACAATACATTTTTAACTTTCTGATTTTAATTTGGTGAACATCTAAAAATGTTCATCAAAGATCATCTAAATGAGCATTCTTGAACCGAGCCTGTCGTGCTTGCCTCAACACTTTGTGTCCAATTCGATTTGCACTGAGCTAGAGCCCGATGAAATGACAGTGGCTGTATGAAGGAAGGTTTGCAACTGCAGATAAGGAAGTGAGGTGGACGAATGATGCCATCTTATGGCTTCTAGTGTGCAGACTCGCTGAGGGCCACAGAGCCTGCACCTGCTTCCTTGCTCTTTCGTATATATATTAGTCAGGGTTCTGGAGAGAAACAGAACCAATGGGAGATATAGAGACATATAGGAAGAGATTTATTAGGAGGGATGGGCTCACATGGTTATGGAGCTCTGAGAGGTCTCATGGTCTGCCCTCTGCAAGCTGGAGGCCCAGGGAAACCAGTGGTGTAGTTCCTGTCTAAACCCAAAGGCCCGAGGACCAGGAGCACCAACGTCCCAGGGCAGGAGAAGAGGGACATTCTAGCTCTGCTTCCTTTACCTTTCATTTTTCCTTAGTGGATGGGATGATGCTCCCCTGTGTTGGTGAGGGTGATTTTTTACTCAATCTACTCATTCAAATGCTAATCTTTTCTGGAGATATCCTGGTAGACACACCCAGATATGATGTTCTACCAGCTGTCTGGGCATCCTTCGGCCCAGTCCAGTTGACACAGAAAATTAACCATCACAAGATATAAGCAGGTATATTGTGTGGCTCAGCTGAGTTGACTACTTTGTAACTTGCAGTTCATTAAAAATAAGTATAGTGATAAATTTATAATACAGATTTTTTTTCCCTGATTTTCTGGAGCACTTGAGATCTTGCTCCCTGGTATACGTTGTCAGTTTGGCTCAAATTTTAAGTCAAAATGGAAGGTACCTGAGTTTTTTTTCTTTTAGGGGATATTAATTACTTTAGTTAGAGAAAAACTAGAAAATTTTAAAAAGAAAAACCAAAACAACAAACAAAAAAACCTTGTTTCCTCCCTAGAACAGGCAATAATGAGATGAAATGTAATGCAGACTCAAGCGTCACAATGTTAAGTTCAGTGGAATTAGACAGTTTTACAGTGTTATCAGATGATATGCATCATTAAAATAGTCATTTGAGAATAGCATTTGGCAAGTTTGGGTCAAGTGTGAGGTCTGATTATTCTGAAGGAGCAGACAAAGCCTTGAAACCATGAACATAATTTTGAACAGCACTCTTGTGTAAATAGGCCCTCTCTGAATTAGTATTCTGAAAGCCAAACCACAAAGCCAAACCTTGAAATAAAGAACCAGCCCTCAGGCTATCACTTTCTATATTAAAGTCAACACCACTAATTTGGTTTCAGCAAAACAGGATAAACTAAATTGGTTTTGTTAATGCAAATATTATTGGTTTTTCAGAATTTTTTCTTGGTATGTAATTTATAAATTTGTTTTGGTATTTATTTATACATTTTAAAACTTTATACTAAGTTTTATGTTTATACGTGCTTATAAGTAAGGTTATAAAAATTTTAAGTCAAAATGGAAGTTCCTTGAAAATTTTTTTCTTGTAGGGGATATTCATTTTCTCTAGTTTGAGAAAAACTGTGAATTGGGAGAAAGATCCTTGGGTTATGTACATGTTATTGGCATTATAAATTTGTCTCTGATTCTTCTCCAATTAGTTTGATGCATGATAAACTTGGTTCCCCAGTTATTTATCATGCTTCTTTAGTGTACTCCATAGCACCTGGCACAACACTGGGCAGGGTATAGCCGGTCAGCAAATACTGCCCAAATGGGAGTGGTCTGGGCTCTGTGAGTGGAGGGCCCTTGACTGGAAATGGGTTAGAAAGAAATGGAGTGCAATGCATTCCTATCTTGCAAAATTTCTTGGTGAGGCTGAGAGTTCTGAGAGCATAAGGGCCTTTGCTCCTCTCATGGTGGTAATGCAGAGGAAGTGTTCAGTTAATGCGTATAAAGTAAAAAGGTTTTATCCTTGGCCAAAGGAAGACAAAAAGTACATAATTTCCTTAGAATTCTGTACATGCACATTCAGGGAAGCCACTGCTGCTGCACACACACACACACACACGCATATATACATATACACATGCACACACATACACACACACTCTTATTTTTTTGTAGGGCAGTGTGAGGTCTAAAGTAGAGCACTATGATGGTGTTGCCATGTGAAGCCTTGTCCCCAGAAGGCCTTCCCTGAATCTGGAAATCTGACCTGACCAGCTCAAAGGGGGTAATGTAATCCTGGTCACATTTTCTCTGAGTTCTCAGGTATCAGCACCTTCCTGATACATCCCTGGGGCTGAATTTCCCCATGAGCTCGCCCAGTGGGCCAAGCATTTCAGAGCAAGAGCACAGCTCCTGCCGGTATGGGCTTAGCTACCCAAACCATGGGCAGCTGGCAGCTCCTCCTGCTAGATGTCCAGGTACCACTGTTAGCTGAGGGCCATGCAGGCCCTGGTGGCATCCTGGTGGGGGCTAAGAAGTGGGTTCCGTGCTATTTTCAAGGGAGAATCTGGCTTCTCCCCACCCACTGGAACCCAGGGTTTGGAGTTCACTCCAGGGTGGTAGGGCAAATACGGCTGAGAGTGGAGCCCAGGAATCTGAATTTAAAGCAGATCCGTAGGGGATGCGCACTACAGTCGGAGAACTGCTGAGTTTATTAAGGTCCGCGATGCGGTTGGCCCTTCCTGCCTGGCTCCAGCTCACAAATCCTCCCTTTTCCTGGGAGGTGCCATCTCAGATTCAGCTGGCCTGGGAACTGAGGCCTGGCCCACTGACTCTTCTCTCACCTTCTCCCCGCCCACCCTCCCTAGCCCCGCAACCAACCTGGCCCCCTGCTCCTGCTGTCTTTCAGGCCATCAAGATTCGAACTGCTCTGACATTTATATCTCACGTTCCTGCTTTCCAATATCCTAATCACAATCAGGGCCCTTTCCTCCTGGCCAACTCCTGCCTCTGCAGTGGGTGGCTGTGCTTCCCTTTCCTTTGGGACAATCACGTGCCCGTCATGGAGAGAAAAGAACGAACGTGGCTGTGATAGCCTATCTCATGCCTGTGTTGTGAACTGTGAGGCTGGTCTAGATCAAGGGAATTATTACCAGTGTTAGCAGGTCAAGGGCAAAGTGCCAACGATGATTCCCTTCTCTGGTACTGACTCAGGCAGAGAGGGCGATTAGGAAAAGGTACATAGGAATTCTCGGTCCTCTCTTCTTCCTGCCTTTGTCTCCCTTCTAGTGCTCCCCTTAACCCCCATCACATCACAGCATTCAGGACCCAATTGAATCTAGAAAGTGTGCAGGACAGAAGTTGGGTTGGCGAAGGGCAGTGATAGCTTTGCCTTCCCTTCTCATGCTGGTCTTTCGTAATAGCTGAGCCCCCTTTCCCGGACTTTAGAGTTGGAAAACTTTGACATTATAATGTTCTTAATTTAGTGAGATCACCATCCCATCTATAATAATAAAAGTGTAACATGCTAATTAGACTGGATGTCCTTCCGGACGACCTTCCGGATGAAGCCAGGGCTGCAAGGGAAGCCTGGGTCACAGGTGCCTGCTGGTGGCAGAGGGAAGCCTGGGTCCTGGATGCCTGCCAGTTGCCAGCGGGAAGTCAGTGCTGGCAACTAGGAGAAAGAAGGCCTACTCTTGCACAAATTTTGTGCATCAGGCCTCTAGTTAATAATTATTATCCTGAATTGCAAATGCAGCCATTCCAGAGAAAGCTAACCTGGTGATGAAGGGGACAGGAAGACAGCAGAACAGGCTCTCTTGTGGGCCAGGACAACTGTTATTTCTTACCCTTAGACACAAGGGGTTTGCATGTTTCTCTTTCTAATCGGGCCTACTAGGTGGCTAGATTTCAATGTGCTTTCAACAACTGGAATACCTGCTGCATGCTCCCTTCTACCAGTGGCTTCCAAAGCTGGCTTCTCCTTAGAATCATCCACAGAGCTTTTGAAAGGTAGTTTTCTACTCCTGAGGACTCCGATCCAGTCAGTCTGGGACAGGGCCTGGGCATCTGCATTTTTCATTGTAATGCATTTGGGAGCCACAGTCCTACACCATGGTAAGTGCTGTGGGGATTAAAAAGTATCGTGATACCACTCTTGCCATTGAGAAGCTCATACTCTAGCTGGGCGTGGGCCTAGTAGACACTGAAGCATCATGTTCCATCAAGTAGTAAGAATAATAGTGTCGGAAGACATGGAGGGAGGAGGAGAGAGGTAAGTCCTTCCACAGTGAGTGTTTGTAGGGTTAGATGTGAAATCCACTTATTTCTCAGAGTCTTTCTAGGTCAAGCATTTTAGTTGAGAATTGGAGAGAGTGAGGATCCTGCTGGGTTTAGAGGTTCACTGAGCTGCAAGGAGGCTTATCTAACCCAAGCCCCTTCAGTTATAGTTGAAGACACTGAATTCCAGAGAGACTGTGACCTGCCAGAGGTCACACCGCAAGCTCCTGGCAGAGCGGGCGGGGATCTTGTGCTCATGCTAGAGTCATAGCATCGGGTGACGGGCAGGCGAAAGGCAAGCTCAGCACCCCACCACCGACTTCATCTCTGGGAGGGAGCGGAGGAGAGAGCTTTCTCACAGAACCCACCTCTGAAAACCTCACCCACCCTGCTCAGCGGATCCACAGGACCCTGGAACTTTGGGGCTTCATTTCTTCCCACCTCCACCACTCGTTGCTGCGGAGGTGAGAAAAACCACAGGCCGAGCCATTGCATGTGGGCAGTTAGATCCAGATTTGCCACCTGAAATGATTGCAAAGTGCATCTCACACTGAGGTTCTAGAGCCACCCCAGGGCATCAGTGGAACTGCTCGGGGAGGAGAGGCAAGCTGGAAGGAAAAGCATTCTCAGGGATGAGGAAGGGAGCATGAAAGCAGCTCATGGAAAGGAAGAAACAACATTGTTTTTGGAAGCCTAAGCAGTTGCCTCCCCTCTGTCTTTGGTGACAGGGGAGAGGATGCTAAGAGTGGAGTTCTCTGGAATCTCCTCCCGTGCTGGCTGCGGATTCTCTTCATTGTCTCCTCCACCTACCTGCTGTTGCCTTGAGTGATGCAACCCAAAACAATTACACCAAGGGGACAAGGTCTCGGGAGGGCGCTGCTGCTTATATTTCCATTGAATTACGGACTTCACATTTCTCCCCTTTATAATGTTCAGCAATGTAATAAACATCTCCAGTCTAGGGGCTGACAGGAACTGATGTAGCTTTAAACTTTAAGGAAACACATGCATCAAAGACAAGGAAAGCAAGTGGCATTGTTGCACCTCTTGGTGTTTGAATAGATGCAGAGGAGCAGTAAGACAAGGCTGTCTGTGAATTTCACCTCCGCCCCCTGCTGCATTTCCGTTGTGAACTGGCGGGAAAGGGCTGTGAGGATTTGCCAGCTCTCTACCTTCAAACCCAACATTTTCCAGCTGGAGGTTCTAGAAGGCAACTTGTAGGGTCAGGCCACCTTATTTAGTCAGGAAATGCCAAGGAGCCCAGCAGCCCCAACATCTAGCCAACCTTGCCACAGTCCCCTTTTTGACTTCATGGGTGGAGTAACCCCGTGCCTTGTGCCAGGAACTATGCATGTACCGTGCCCAGAGCTGGTTTTCTGTCTAGTTGCCTTGGTCTAGAATTTCTACCTGGTTCACTTACCTGCTAGTCTTGTTTCAGGGGATCTGAGGCACGCTTGTCAGTCTTTCTCAGGGTTAGGATCCTGTCCCTCTGTCTAGATCTCTTGGTTATTATACCCTGTTGACAATCTAGGTTGTTCTATTACAGGTCAGGGATTTAGTCTCTGTGATGGGCTGAATAATGTCCCCCAAAGATGGCCATGACTGAATCCCTGAGACCTCTGAATAATTGATTATAGGGCAAAGGGGACTTTGCAGATGTAATTAAGATTATAGACTTTAAAATAGGGAGATTATCATGCATAATTGGGCCCAGATGAGCCCAATCTAATCATACACACTCTTAAAAGCAGAAAATTTCCTCTGGCTGCAGTTGGAGAGCTGCAGAGGAAGAGGTAGGCAGAGATTCTGAGCTGGAGGAGGGTTTGATGCCCAGTTGCTGTTCTGGGATGTAGGTGTCCATGCACAGACCTGAGAAAGGCCTTAGGAGGCCAGTGCCGTCCCGGCTCCCAGCCGACAAGAAGCAGGGAGCCCAGTCCTGCACCTGCGAGGAGGTGAATTATACTGTCTATCGAACAGCCTGAATGGGTTTGGGATCAGATTTTTTCCTTGGAGCCTCCAGAAGGAATACAGTCCTGCTGACATCTTACTTTTAGTGAAGTTGGAACTGTGTTGGGCTTCTGACCTTTACAAGCTGTGAGATAATACATTTGCGTTATTTTAAGCCACACAATTTGCAGTAATTTGTTATGGCAGCAATAGAAAACTAATAAGTCACTTCATTGTACTACTTAAAATAACACAAATACACTTACAACCAAAGCAAATAATACGCAATATTGCTGTTGAAATTGCCACCACCAACAAAAATTAAGGTGTTTACTCATCAAACTCCCAATTTTCTGGGTTCTTCACCCCTCTCCCAAATTTCTCAATATTTCTTCTAGTGCCTCATGTTCTTCTAACCCAGTGACTTCCTATTGTTGCTAAAGTTGGGCAAGGAGTGTCATGAGGTGAGCATGATAGCAACTATTACTTCACGACTGCTCATTGTGCTCCATCATTTCACTTTCTACACATAATAACCATGTGAGGACGTCAGTATTGTCACCATTTTACAGGTGACATTAAAGCTCAGAGAGGCTAAGGGACTTGCCGAAGGCTGTACATTGGTTAACTGGCTGGGAACCAGGATTCAAAGCTGTGAGTTCAAGGCCCATGTTCTTAGTCATGGATCTACCGCCTCCATAGTTAGCGATGTTTTGTTCCTTGGATTTACCTTTGCTCATGGTCTTCCTCTTGGACTGGGGAGCGTGATGGTTTAAGAAACTGACCGTAGTTTCCTTTTCTTCATGAGGTGGACCGTAGTTCCCCTTCTTTGGCTGGAGCTGGACCTGGTGACTCGATGCTAATGAACAGAACAAGGTGTGAGTGGTAATGTGGGACTCTGATAGGTCATAAAAGGCAGTGGGAATTCTCACGTTCTCCCTTTCCTTGGGTCGCTCGCTCAGTCTGAGGGAAGTGGATGGTCAGGTTGTGAGGAGCTCTCTGGAGAACTCCATGTGGCAAAGCCCCGAGGCTTCCATCCCACAGCCAGTGAGAAACTGAGGCCAGCTGAGAGCCATGTCTGGATCCTGGAGGGGACCCCAGCTCCCTGAGCGAGAGCCTCTCAGCTGGGCTGCTCCCAGACTCCCAACCCGTGGAGCGACTTGTTATGCAGCAACAGATACCTAATGCCTGATGCATTCTTGCTAGCACCCTGTGACCGAGCCTCAGAAGGAAGTTCTTTCATGGAGACACAGATATTAACAATGAAAGGACCTCTGGAGATCGAGTAAGTCAAGCCCCTCGTGGCCACAATGAGACAGACACATCCACCTCATGAGAATTTTGTGAGGATTGAGTGAAGGGAAGGGAACAATGTGTCCAGGGCATTGAACTCAGTGCTCAATGACGGCTGACTCCTCCACAGTGAGGGCTCCAGAGCTGAGTCCTAAAAGCAATCCCCTGAAGCGTGGAGCCCAGGGTCCCCCTGCTCCTTCCCTCACCCCACTTCTCTGCCTCTTACTCATCCGCCAAATGGAGAAATGCTCCTGTGAGAATGTGGCTGCCATTCGAGGGGCGGGGAGAGCAGCCGACCAGGGGCCGTGCTGTGCCGAGGTTACATTTGGTCCCAAAAGCCAAAGGTTGTCAGTGGAGAGTCTCAGGCAGCTGTGATGGCATGAAGCCTGTGTTACAGAGGGCAATGCTGGCGGTCAGGATGGGCCCGAGGGGGACCCAGAGGAGGCCGGGACACTGTGGACAAGGACAGTTAGCTGCCCAGTTCCGCACAGCTCCATGCCCTTTCTTTTACCCCAGTGCCCGGCACAGTCTCCTTGCTCAGAGTGACATTCCGTACATGCTTGTTGTTCCTGCCTTTAGCCACTCTGTTGCTCTGTCTCAGATATGCTTCCTCTCTCAGGTCTCGTGTGCTAGGCATGCCTGGTCTTCAGAATGAAGCTCAGATGTACCTGCTCCACACACAAGCATCAGCGTAGGATTTCTCAGAGCCACGGAATATTTCACCTTGGACTTGCTGGGTGCCAGCCGAGCTCTCCTCCTCCCAAGATGGGCAGGAGCTCCGAGTCTTGAGCAGATCCATCTTGGGCCTCATCTCCAGGTGAACAGAGAAGAGTTGACTCTTCCTATTCACCTGGGTCTTATCTTCACTTTACAGACCCGATTCTTCCCTGTCCCTCCTAAGTAGTAGACCTTTGTGATGGTGAGCACTGTTGCGTGGGTGCTGGGGTGGGGCAGAGATGTGGGGCTTTGCCTGGATATTTCACTCTGAGCCCTAGGCTGTTGGTGGCCCAGGCCCTCTGCAGGGGGCTTGCATCTATATGGGTTTTAGTGTCATCAGATAATGCAAAAGTCTTGCAGATTCAAAACCATCCTTGAAAAAAATCTCTGGTGTTATCATAAAACTTTATGAGTATAAAATCCTGGACCAAGTTATGTGGCATGAATGTGAATGCAGAAAATAATGTTCAGCAGATAGTGTATCAGAACGAGTGCACATGCCTATATAATTTCACAGTATTTTAAATACAGCCTCATCCAAAGAGAAGGATCTCTAAACACAGGAATCATGCTCTTAGGGTGATCAGCTGTCCCAGTTGTCCAGAACTGCCCTAGTTTTAGTGCTGTAAGTTCTGCATCTCAGGAAACGCCAAAGCCTTTGGCCAACAGGAACAGTTGGTTACCCTATGTCAGCACTGAGAGCTCACATTGTCAGAGACCTGTGGGGACTTCCTGGTGGGCTGGAGAGCAAAGTTGTCTGCAATTCTTTCTCTCTTTCTCTCTCTATCCTCCTAACCCCACTGCTTGTAGTGAAGTTTGCATTAGTCATATAAAGTGCCTTCAAGATAGTGCCTAGATTCTACTGGAAAAACAACAAAACAACCCCTCTCCCCCAAAAACCCAAAACAACAGCAACCCAAAACACAGTCTTTTCAAATATTGAGTCCTTGATGTTACATGTGAAGCAGAAAATCAGTGCATATATCTGGGTTTGTGATCGTGTGTGTGTGTGTGTGTGTGTGTGTGTGTGTGTAGGAGCAAGAAGCAGCCTGTGACAGGTCTCAGACATTCTCTTGTTTGTGAGGCACTTTACAATTAGTGCCAAATGGAGCTGAGTTGGGTTGCCTTCCAGCATCCTTCAGTCAGTGCCAGGGGACACATCTCCCTGTCAGATCTTAGAGGGAACAGGGGACGGTGACTGACAGCTGCTCCCAGCGTTTCGTTGGCATTTATGATCTTGCCTCAGTTTTAATATCAGTGATGTCACCTTTGGCTCTCTGTCAGCCTTCTCCGGACAGCAGGACACTTGGAGAGGTTTCTTCCCCCTCATCCTCTGTCTGTTGGCAACAGGGATTTGACAGGAGAGCAATGTCTGGCTGTGACAAAGAGCTTTTGTGGTGTCAGGCTAAACTACTGTCAAGTCTGAAGAGGGGAATTGGAGTGAATGGGTTCATGCATTGTTCCTGCTCTGATATCCCAAGGGCTGGTGAAGGGGGTTTCAGCAAAGCAAGGAATTGGGGTCTCCCCAGGAGTCTAGAAGAGGGTGAGTGGGACCAGTAGCATGGCCAGAAACAGGGCCAAGCCAGACGGGCAGCCCTGGGAGTGCCTCCACACAGCTAATGTGTGCTGAAGAAACTATGAGCGCACCCAGCTGGGTGCCGCACAGGCCCAGAGCTGGCACTCCAGCCTTCTCTCCCCTCTTCTCTGAGAAGTAGGCTCTGGGCTGGCCCTCGTGGTCTGCAGTCTCACACCAGCAATATGAATGGCTGCTGGTTTGCATGTACTTAGGTACTTTTTTGTTGTCTTGAGGAGTGTAGGAGTACGATCTAAAAACCTCCTTCTGTAAGTGACCTATAGGAAGCCGAGAGACAAAGGGTGGAATTAGCCCAGACCCAGGAAGGAGGGGGGGCAGCAGGTTCCAGCAGAGAGAGGATGCCTCACATCCATGCAGTTTCTGGCACCTAGGGAAGAGGGGAATAGTTGGGATTACTGTAGCTCTGTGCTGTCTTCTGGGCCCACTCCAGTTACAGTTGTGGTTAGATGCCTTCTGCAAAACACTGCTCTTAAATTCCCATTATGCCAAGCATCACTTAATATCATCAGCCTCTCCCTACCAACCAAAATCTACCCAAAGCACTCCATTGGCCCAGTAATCCCTGGGAAAATCTCATTTTGGCACTGAAGGCACATTTTAATTGTATTTAAATTTGTTTACTTGTTGAATGCCTGTCTGCTCTCTTACATGGAAGTCCAGTGAGAAAACTATAGCAGTTTTGCTTGGCATTGAATCTCCAGGACCTAGCATAATGCCTGGCTTAAGGTATGTGTTTTAAATACCATTGTTCCTTGAAAAACATGGGTTTGAACTGCATGAGTCCACTTATATGTGGATGTTGTTCAATAAATACTGTACATGTATTTTCTCTTTCTTATGATTTTTTATTTAAATATGGTTAGTATACAATCTTATATTGGTTATATTAGTTGCAAATATGCAAGACAGTGATTGACATTTTTATACCTTACAATGTGACCATCTTACTAATTCTAGTAATCCTCTGTTACTGTGCAAACTTATCACAATATTATTGACAATATTATTGACTATGCATACTTATCACAATATTATTCACCTTTTCCACCCATCTCTCCCTTCCCTCTGGTAACCATCTCTTTGATATCTGTTTCTATGAGTCTATTTTTGTTTTGTTTTATATTCCACATATAAGTGAAACCATATGATATTTGTCCTCTGTCTGACTTATTTCAGTTAGCATAGTATCTTCTAGGTCCATCTGTGTTGTCACAATTGCAAGATTTCATTCTTTTTTATTGCTGTGTAGTATTCCATTATATATATGTACCATACTTTACCCACTGATCTATTAATCCATACCTAGCTTGCTTCTCTCTCGGCTATTATAAATAATGTTGCAGTGAACATGGGGTGCCTGTATTTTTTCAAATTTGTGTTTTTATTTTCTTTGGATAAATACCCAGAGGTGGAATTGCTAGGTTATAAGCTAAATCTATTTTTAGTTTTTTGAGGAATCTCCATAGTGGTTGCACCAATTTGCAGTCCCATCAATAGTGCATAAGAGTTCCCTTATCTCCACATCCTTGCCAACACATATTATTTGTTGACTTTTTAATAATAGTCATTCTGACTGATGTGAGGCGGTATCTCATTGTGGTTTTGATTTGTATTTCTCTGATGTTTAGTGAAGTTGAGCATCTTTTCATATACCTGTCGGCTATTTGTGTGCCTTCTTTGCAGAAATATATGCTTGTATCTTCTGCCCATTTCTGATCAGATTATTTTCTTAAATAATTGAGTTGTATGAGTTCCTTATATATTTTGGGTATCAATCCCTTATGGATATATCACATTCAAATATGTTCTCCCATTCAGTAGGTTGTCTTTTTTTTATTGATGGTTTCCTTTGCTGTGTAGAAGCTTTTTAGTTTAATGAGGTCCCATTTGTTTATTTTCCTTATGATTTTATTTTCTCTTGTTTATTTTATTTTTTATTTGTTTATTTAAAAAAATTCTCACCCTAGTTGGTTTGGCTTAGTGGATAGAGCGTCAGCCTGTGGACTGAAAAGGGTCCCAAGTTCAATTCCGGTCAAGGGCATGTACCTTAGTTTCAGGCGCATCCCCAGTAGGGGATATGCAGGAGGCAGCTGATCGATGTTTTTCTCTCATTGATGTTTCTAATTCTCTATCCCTCTCCCTTCCTCTCTGTAATCCTAACTAATAAAAGCATAATATTAAAATTAACCGTTTCTTCGGGACAGCTAAGCCACGCCCAACAGCTAATCAGAGCGACTGTATGCAAATTAACCCAGCCAACATGGAGGCCGGCACTCAGGGACCTGAGTAAATGGCAGCTTCCATTGCAGCAGGACTGAAACTGTTTGCGGGCCGCCTGGGCGTCTCTCCGCTCCAGGGAACATCATATTTGCAACAAATGTCTCAATCCTAGGAGCTGAAGCAAACAGCAGGCCAGGCCTGACTTCTAATTAAACATTGTTTCATTATAGAAGCCAGAGCTGAAGCAGAGAGGAGGTTTCATTACTAGGCCTCGGTTTAAAGGAACAGTGTATCAATTATAGAAGATAAACCCCAGAACCTGCATCCAGCCAGCCATGCTGGGACATTGGGTCAATGGGAGCTGTGGGTAGCCTGAAAGTCTGAAAACAGCCATCAGCCCCTCACCCACAGTGGCCACACCCCAATGGGGTGAGGGACGCCACTGAGGGGCTTGGCCAGCCTGCAGACAGCCATCAGCCCCTCAACCAGGCTGGCCAGGTACCCCAGTAGGGACCCAAAACCTGAAGGGACTGTGGGCAGCTTGAAGACAGCCCTCAGCCCATCACCCAGGCTAGCCACACCCCAATGGGGTGAGGATCCACACTGGGGGGCTTGGCCAGCCTGCAAACAGCCATCAGCCCCTCAGCCAGGCTGACCAGGCACACCAGCAGGTGGACATCCCCAGAGGGGTCCCAGGCTGCAAGAGAGCACAGGTCGGGCTGATAGACTTCCCAAGTGCACAAATTTTTGTGCACTGGGCCCCTAGTAATTCAATAAAATAGATTTTAAAAAATTATCACCGAATGATGTTTTTTTCCATTGATTTTCAGAGAATGGAAAGGAGGGAGTGAGGGGGAATAGTGAGAGAGGAGAGAGAGAGAAATTTCGATGTGAGAAAGACACATGGATTGGTTGCCTCCTGTACACACCTCAACTGGGACTAAGGATCAAACTTGCAACCTAGGTATATGCCCTTGACTGGAATCCAATACGAGGCTCTTTCAGTTCACAGGCCGACACTAACCCCTGAGAAAAACTGGCCAGGGTTTCAGCTTATTTCATTTTAAGACTAAAGTATATACTACATTTAACATACAAAAATGTGTCAATAGACTGTTTATGTTATTGGTAAGGCTTCTGGTCAACAGCAGGCTATTAGTAGTTAAGTTTTTAGGGAATCAAAAGTTATACATGGATCTTTAACCAGCAGGAGGTTGGTGCCCCTAACCCGTGCATTGTTCAAGGGTCCACTGTGTTTACTGAATAAAGACATGTTCTTCTTGGTGAGGTCCTACTGTCCTTTCGTTGGGAGGCTAGCACAGCATAATAAATGTTTGTGCCCATGTGTGAGTGAATATTAAACCAAATAGGAGAGAAAAAGACTTCCTATGTTTTTTCAATCCCACTTGGTCTCTGTTAATGAGCTTAGAATCGGAGGGGAAGAGTCTGGAAGCTATTTGCTTTTTAGGCCTCCCCCCACCCTTTTTTCAGGCTTTTAAATGAGTCACTAAAGGAGCTTGTTCTGGGACAGAGGAGGAAACTCCCTGAGGTGGGGTTTGGCATGTGGAGAGCAGGCTGGCCCCAGGGGAATGCTTCCAGCTCATTAAAGATAATTTGCGTCCAGCCCTGTGGCTGTCCCTGCAAAGGAGAGGCGTGGCAGGCTGAGTGACATCTGGAGAAACCAGAGGACCCCAAATGACACAAATGAGCAGCCTGCTCCATTCTTTAAAGAGGAAAACCAGTAGGTCTGAGTTGTGGAGGGAGAGAGGCCAGCAGAGGTCACCCCTGTGTGGCTCCCACTTCCAGTTACCTTTTCAGTTGAGCCCTCCTCCACCCAACAGGCACAGAACCAATCTCATTGACTTCCTTGGACCCCAGCCACAGATAGAACTGCTTTACCAGCACCTGCTCACAGGCTCTGCTGTGAGCACTTCCCTCTCCCCTGGCCCTGGAAGGGCTCTGCCCCTCTTGATGGCTGTCACAGGGTCACCATTTGTACGTAAGCTGTGCCAAAGAATGTGATCTCACGCTGTCTGCGGCTGTCATTGAAGGCTAATCTAATGGTGGAATAAATTTAAATTTGGGGCCCTTAAGCCCAAACTTCCCTCTCATCCCTTAAAAAATAAACAGGCAGGGCACCTATGGAGCATGGCTCTCCTCCTGCATTGCAGTGATTTCTGGGAACTCGCTGCCTGGACTGACAAAGTGATTCACCAAATTGGTGCTTTCACAGTGTGACTTTGTCTCGGTGCTAAATTAGTGTCAAATCACATTTTTGTAACGAGGCACTGATGTGGCTTCTGAGCCATCAGAGCGGACAGGCGATTAGACAAAATGATGATTTGGGATGTTTTCTCCCAGGGGGAGGCCGTGTGCCTGCCGGGCTGGATGAGGTACACATGGAGAGTCTGTGATTCATGTCTGTATCTGAAGACTTGCTCAGAATGTTCTGTGTTCTGGGGAGAAGCTAGGAGTAGGATCCGGAGCCAATGCTTTTGAGTTCCTAGGAAGGGCCAGACAGAGTTTCAGGCGCTTTATGAAGATGGGTTCCATTTGGACTGTGATTGTCCCTGATCCTCTTGGGAGCCCTGCCCCATGTGCCTGGCGTGGGAGCAAGAAGCAGAGTCTGGCCAGAAAATTGAGTTTTAAGATGTTTGGAGTGTCTGTGTTTGGGAAACAACATGTTCACCTCTGAGATGACAAGAGAAGTCAGAATTCACGTGCCAACTTAGTCATAATTTGCACCAGGCCAGGGCACAAGCTATGGTTGTGGACTTTGCAGTTGGGTGGCAGCTCCAGTGACAGTGAAGACACCGGAGTTTCTCTGCTCCAGAGCAGAGATCCACCAACTGGCTGGCACCAGAGCCACAGATGGCTGTCCCACCATCCCAGGCTCTGATTCAGTGGGGCTGGAGGTGGGGCTGAGCACTCACATTTCTAACAAGTCCCTGATAGTGAGGAAGGGTACATAATAAGAATAGAACCCAGCTGGCATGGCTCAGTGGTTGAGTGTCGATCTATGAACCAGGAGGTCACAGTTGGATTCCTGGTCAGGGCATATGCCTGGGTTGCAGGCTCCATCCCCATTGTGAGCAGGAGGCAGACAGTCCATGGATGATTCTCTCTCATCATGATGTTTCTACTTCTCTCTTCCTCTCCTTTCCTCTCTGAAATTAAGAAAAATATGTTGGAAAAAAAGAAGAACAGAGCCACAGTTGTTTAATAATTATTCACCTTACCAACTATACATAAGAGGTTTGCTTATAGACCCAGGGACACTGGAGGATGAAACAAGGCTATAAAAAGAGAAGATGCCTCAATGGATCCATTACTCAGAAAAGAAACACATTTTGAGAACAGACCAAGGACAGGACACACTTGGATTTGGTTGCTGTGCCCAGACCCTGACCTTCTCTGGCAGTTTGCATCGGGAACGCTGACCATTCTCAGGCTCAGGAATGGGCTGAGCTGTCTATAACATCATAAACATTAACCACCTTGTTATTGGACTTTGAGCTCCTGAAGGCCGGACTGCAGACCCTCCCCTCCCCTTTCCCTGTTACATTTGCAGCTCGCAGCTGCACATAGCTACCTTCTCCCTCACCAACTGGCAAAAGGGGTCAGAGAGCAGAATTTCCAGGGTGACCGACTGCTCTCTCATAACTACTGGCATTATTGGAATAAACACTCATATATGATTCAACCCTGTCTCCACTTAATTTGACTCAAGTAGTGACAGGTGGCCTCAGACCCATTGTGTGCAGTTTCAGTCCCAGGAGATGTTGCTGCTGGTCCAGGGACCTCACTCCAGAATCTCTGCTCTGAGCATCCCGAGAGAAGGAGACCAGCTCTGTACTTGCAGAGGGCCAGGTTTTTGCTCCTTGTCAGTCCTGGACCGGCGTCCTTCAGTGCCGCCTTCTCCCCGCACTGTCCTTCTCTACTAAGCAGGCTGCCCAGTGTTGGGACAAAAGCAGATAATATTCCCCTTCTGATGATTTATAATTCAGTTCTCTCAGAAGCTTGCAAAGCTTTTTTATTTCTCTTATTATTATTATTTTTATAAAAGGAGGATCCTGGTGTTCTTGGAGACAGATGCCTTTATAGATTTACTGTGTGCAGGGAGAGGGCTTTTAGCTGCCTCTAAAGGGAACATCTTAGGGAGCTTTATCTCTTATGTGTCTGGCAGGGGAGCTGGTGAACAATCACTCTGTTCTCAAAGGTCCTAGGCCAAGACCCCAGTGTCCAGCACTGGACCCCCTGACCACTATTCTGATGCCAAGTGTTTTACATCAGCATGAGGAGAGGCTGAGGAAGGTCAGTGCCTGGCACAGAGAAGCCCTTGGCAAATGTTAAACTGATAGATGGAGTAAGAGATGCAGCGGGAGGTTACGTGGGGGGAGGAGTATCTCCTGTTATCACACTTGGGAGAAAACTCTCTTCTAGAAAACAAACTTGTTCTGAGTCCTAGTTTTGTAAATTGACCCTATGAGACAGAGGGATGAAGGTCATTGCCAAGGGTGCAGGCTCAACCTTTGCAAGCCTCCTTAATAAACAGGGCATCATGAGAGTCTCTCCTTGAAGGTAGGAGATCCCTTGGATGTTTGGCCCCAGTCCTGGCACATGGCTAGCGCTCCATAACTAGTGGCTGTTCCGCTCTGGATTTACAACCCTAGACAGGCCTTACTGTGCGGCAGCCGAGTTCCTGGAAACTGAGGCAGATGTGGGTAGGCAGCAGGTTTTGATTATTGACTGGAACCTGAGCAGCCACCTGGGTAAGGTTTCAAGGCTGAAGCTACTGTGAGGCCACGGTTGGTCCCTGGGGAAAAGCCAGGCATTGCCTTCACAGAGCTCAGAGATGCAGCCCATTCCTCCCAGCCCTCCCTCCAACCTCACTCACATGTGATGCCTTTGGGGCAAGCTCCCCTTGGTTTTGCTTTGGGTGCAGTTGGGGGAAAAGTCGATGTGAGGTCATGATGGACTACCTCCAGCTAGCCATGCCGGCCACTGCCCACATCCTTCTCTCAGCTCCCACTGAAGAACTGAAGGGTTGTGGAGATCCCAGAGGCTGGTGACTAAAGGCAGGTGGGCAGGCCAGTGGGTCCTGTGGTCCTGATTTGCCATTTGACAGCTTTCTGCTCTAGGTACTCACTGTCTCAGGGGGCCCCTTCCCAGCTCTGCACTCTGGATTCTCTCAGATCCCACCCCAATGAATTTCACTTCCAAATTGTTCCTCTCCTCTCAGGCCTTCTGGTTCTGTTATGTACTCATTTCATTCATTCATTCATTCATTCATTCATTCATTCAGCAGTAGTTACTGAGTGTTTACTCTCAATGCAACAACCAGTCAAGGCTCTGTGGTGAATGAGGCCAGGGTACGGAAGCGCCCTGATGGCGGTCACTACAGGGTGTCTCTGGCCCTCAGTGGCCCCACATGTTCCTAAGGCCTTTGTGGCAGTGGCCAGGGGCTCAGCCTAGGTGCCCAAGTATGATAGTTGCTGGCTCCCCACTATTCCACAGAGGGCCAGACAGGCACTGCCTTTGGCAAGAAGGCAATGCTGCTTCATGCAGAAGACTCAGTAATGAGCTCACTGACTTCTTTTCGGGCATTGCACATTTGAGTGGGAGATTTGTTTCTCTGAAAACAAAATTACTTTCACCATTTTCCACACCGGGCCTGTGAGTAAGTCTCAGGCGTGTGGATGGATGTGCAGAGCACCAGAGCCTCGCAGCCTTGAGAGCTAGTGCACTCTTCCCGCGGATCCCCTGGGCTCTGACTGGCATTGTCCAGACTGGCCAGATGCCCAGCTGGAGCAATCAGCAAGTGCTGCCTTTAGTCTTCTTTCCAGAGGACCAGCCATGGACATTTTAGAATCTCCTGGGGGTGGTAAGGGCATGAGGCCTTAGATGTATGATACACAGCTGACTCATCCCCCTCCCCCAACAGAGACATTCCTCACAGGGACACGTTGTGCTTGTGAATGACATGGGGCCAAGGAAGAGGGAGAGAAACCCAGGCATGTCTGTACTCACTCACCCATTCGTTTACTCATTCACCTCCAAAACACGTGTGGAGCCCCTGGCACTCTCTTAGGCACCGGGATATTGACGTGAACACACTGGCTGACACCCTTGCAAAGCTCACCATCAGGGTGAACCTGTAGGAACCTTGTTGACAGCCCCTCTGTTAACTTTGAGAGACATCACTATCTTTCTGGGGACCCCACCCCATAAGATGCCTGGAATCAGGAATGTTCAAGGTGCCTCCATTAGAATTTTTCCATTCAGTTGACCAGAGTTGGGTGCTCAGAAACCTGGGTTGTGAGTTTAATCCCCAGAGATAACAGGTAACCGATCAAAGAGAGGAAGCTGTACATAGGCAGACATACTGCAAATTATGCCCTTGATTCAGGGAAATGAGGCTCAGGGTAGCCCAACACACTCCCAGAAAACAAACAACTCAGGTGGAAGTTACAGATGTGATTCGAAGGTCTAGAATGAGGCCTATCCAGGGAAGCTGGCAGATCCAAGAGGCCTTACAAAATGAGATTGGTATTAATGACCTCCCCAAAATAGAGGATATGCCCTAGCCTTTTGGGTGACCTCCCCAAGATCAAAGACCTGCCCCTAACCTATGGACTCAAAACTTGATTCAATCCACACCATGGTCTAATGCTTGAGAAAGATTTGCTGTAACCAAATGTTTAGGCTTGTGGATCGGATGAGAACCCCACCTTCTTCATTTATACAGAAAAACACAACTAGAATGGTCTATACCTCTCTGTTCCTATAGAACAGTCTTCAAGCCAATTGTCAACAATAGATTAATTGCTGATCTTGGAATCAAAACAAAGGGAACTAGTTAGATAGTTTTGCTGTTTACTAGCCTTAAGCTGTGTGAGCCTGATCAATCACAGCCATTAGTGGAATATGGAGCGACTAGCACTGATGAACTTGAAGTGGCCAGGGATCACTCTTGAGCACAGCTTGGGCGGAGGCTGCCAGCTGCTCTTCTGATAGCATGTTCTTTCTTCATCGATGCTTCTAGTTTCAGTCTAGTCTTATAGGTTTAGAAGTCATTCTATCATTTTCAGGGGACTGTCTCTACTGAGGTCCTTCTTGCATAGAACTTAGGGTTTAACAGGACAATCTGATATCCCCTGGGGCCTTTTTGTTGTCCCCTTGTACTAACAAGCAATGTTAAGTGTCACCCTCAAGCACAAAGACCAGCTCATTGGTCACTGTTGTCTCAAAAATAATATGAAATATTTATTATGAAAAATAATATAAAAATATTTTATTTTTCAGCTACAGTTGACATATGGCATTGTTAGTTTCAGGTGTACAACAAAGTGATCAGATATTTCTATAGCTTGCGAAGTGATCGCCCTGATAAGTCTAGTACCCACCTGACCCATACATAGTTATTATAGGATTATGGATGACAGTCCCTGTGCTGTATTTTACATCCCTGTGCCTATTTTTATAACTGGCAATTTGCTCATCTTAACCCCTTCCCCCTTTTCACCCATTCCTCAGCCCCAACCCCCCTCCCCTCTGGCGACCATGACCATGTCCTGAGGAGGGCCTGAGTAGAACTGAGGCCTCATAGCTCAGGTTGGGATATCCCTTTTCCTCTTCTGCCCTGGACTAGGATTTACACTATTGACTCTCCTGGTTCTCAGGTCTTCGCACTCAGACTGAATCTTACCACCAGCTTCCCTGGGTCTCCAGCTTGTGGATGGCACAGGGTGGGACTTCCTCACCACCATAATCGCGATGATGGAGATGAATGCAGACACACCTAGTAATTAGGCCTTGATACGGCTCACTCGCTGTGCAACCTTAGGGAAACCTTGCACCACTGTGTGCTAGGCACTGTGGTAGAAGCCAGAGGTGTAGTTTTGAAATTGATACTCATATACCCTTTCCTCAAGGCATTTTAACTACAAATATTTGTAAACTAAGGTTATGACGAAAGGTGTTCAGGGTGCGGTGGGAACACGTAGGACGGTTTTCTCTCTGATGTAACTTGCTCCTTTCCGGCTCAGAACCTTGCGCACTGGGGTTCCCGGGTCTGGAAGAGTCTCCGCACCCGATCGCCTTGACTAGTGGACTTTAATTTATCCTTTAGATTTTGTGAAGATTTTTCTGATCACAGCTCTGAGAGCTCGTCACAATTTATAATTATATGTAATATATTGTGATGCTTTGATTAACATCTGTCTTCTCCACTCATTTGAAAACTCCCGGAAAGCAGACAGCATGTATAATTTTGTTTGCTTTTGTATTCCTGGTGACGAACAGGGTCTGGGACATAATAGGCGCTCCATGAGTATTTGTTGCGTGAACAAACGACAACATGCCGAGTGCAGTTTGGTGAGGAGAGCTTGGGCTTGGGGGCTGGAGGCGTGCTTTGGGGAGAGGAAAGGCGCAGTGGTGAGGGCGAGTGTGGCTTCTCTGAGGAGCTGGCAATGGCAATGAATGGAGACCTCGTGGGGTGAGGTGAGTATTCAGCAATGAACAGGGACCAGATCATGGAGCTACGTGCGTGCCGTGTAATAGAACCTGGACTTCATCTTGAGAGCAGTGGGAAGCCATCTGCGGGTTTGCAGGTAGCGGAGTAGTGTTATCTGATCGGCTTTCTTCAGTTGCACAAGGAGAGCAGGCTGGAGAGGGTGAGAGCAAGGTCAGAGGGAAGGAGACCGGCTAATGCCCTGCTGTCATCTGCGGCGGGTGGTTCTCAGCCTCGCTAAACGTGAGAATCGAGAATCACCTGCAAGAGCTTTTAAAAATTCTGGTTTCCGGCCCCACCCGGCCCCGTTAAAGCAGAGTGTTTGGGGCTGGAGCCCAGGCCTCGGTAATGAAAGCCCCCGGGTGATCCCAGCGTGCAGTCAGGGCCGAGAACCGTGGATCTGTCGCCGCAGAATGGCAGCCGGATCAGGGAGGTAGCTGTGGCCGTGCAGTTTATCCTCGGAAACAGCGCTCACAGGAGGGTTAGCTCTGGCCCCGCAGGAGAGGGGGAGCACTTTCTCCCCGTCCTCCGCTCCCTCAAAGGAAGAGTTGCCTCATGTTCAAGGCCGGGGCTCTCGTGTCTTCTGTCTGCTTCCCAGGCTTCTGAATCCCTCTCCGCCCCCTCGTGCCACTTCCTCTCCTGCCTCTTGACAGCTCACCTGGCTCATGACTCCTGCTCCATCAGCAACACTCATCTAGCCAATACCTTGGCCCGCTCACCCGTCCTCGCCACAGCCTGTCCCTACAATTTGCTGAACAAATGGAAGCGAACTCCGCAGGCGCAGGCACTGGGCCAGCCTCTCCCACGTGTTGGCTTAAATGGAACAAGACTAGATAAGTATCAGAAAGACCCTTTAAAGAAATTCACTAATTTAAAAAAATTATGTTTTTCAAATTAAACTTAAACCTGATGCTGTGGCCTGGGCCCTTAGGCTCCCTGCCCGTGGTTCCCCTCAGGCACGCTTTCCTCTCAGAGGAGCAGGATACCTGCCTGGCCGCTGTGTTGTTTCCTTGTGGGAAGACCTGAATTCCCGCCTGGGTGTTCTCTTTGGAACAGTAATTTCCAGGAAGCCCAGGTGTTCTGGAGAGGAAGTCAGTCAGCCTGAATCGACGTGTTTATGGAGCTTCTATCTTGAGCTCAGCACTGAGTGAGAATCCAGAAAATGCGAAGGTCACCTCCCGTGACTGTATTTATCTGACTCTGCAATCGATGGCCATCTGAGAGCAGAATAGATCATGCCCCGGGTGTGTGGGACTTTCATAAGCCTGCTGGCATTTCTTTCTCGTCTTGGTTGTGATCATCTCAGCCTTTATTCCCCCACTCCATGCACAGATCCCCGAGCTTTTCAATTTTCCTGCAGAGGCTGCAGTTCCCATGGTGGCCACGGCAGGGACCCCTTGGGGAGTGCAGGCTGCCAGCCAGCCAGCCACCGCCTGGGGGATCAGATGGGCACGGAGTCCCTGCAGTCTGGTCCTGTTTGGCCCTGGGGGTGGGGGTGGGGGCGGGGGCCTGTGGGGAAGGGACAGGAGCTGTGGTGGGAGGCTGCGTGTCTGGTGTCCGGTGGGCTGGCGGGTGCCAGGGGGGCCTCAACAGAGCACAGCCAGGCAGCTGAGGTGTGGTGTGGGAGGCTCATGGCAGCAATTATTAACCACAGGATGTCATCTGTCCTTCCCTTCCTTCATTGTAGCCTTCTGTTTCCTAGCTGTTTTCAAACAGATTCTCCAAGTGAACCTCAAAATGCACGCACCAGGGAGCCACCCTCCTTCCTGTTCCCCAATCCCCTGGCTTTATAAAGTCCTGTCAACTCTTTGCCAGGCATGGACACGTCTGCCCCACTGACTCTGTTGGTTTATATCCTCATGAACACTTTCAGGACACATTTTAAGGTCAGGGCACATGTCCCTTCACCTGGAGGGCTCCCCATGGTCACAAAGGTGTTTAGGGCTTTGGTGGAGTGGCCCACCTCCAGGGTGCAGTGCCCACGCAGACCTGGGCTAGGGGTCATAAGGACACTCTCAGCCCACTGCGTGGTGAGGTCAAAGCTTCCGCTCAGGTGGGGGCAACAAAGTCAAACTATTCTCTGAAGAAATGGACGCGAAGCTGCTGGCCGGGCAGGCTCCTTATTTTGCCTGGAGCTGTGGGCCCAAGATACAGGCGCCTCAGCCCCGAGGAGGCTGAACCAGTGGGGGAGGCTGAACCAGTGGCAGAGGCCCGGGAAGGCGCCCGCGGTGCCCGGTCCTGCTGCTGGAGGCCCAGAGCCGCTGCCTGCCTCACCCACACCCAGGTGGCATCTTCTCACTTGGTATCTCCCTCAGTTTTTCCTGTGTGAGGAGGGAGCTGCTACCTTAACTGCTATCAGGACTCTTATCCTCGATTTTCCTCAAGAAACAAGGGGTGAGGGGAGGCTGAGCCAGAGAAAGCAATTCCTTTCTCAAGCTCCAACTAAGCTGTGTTCACGGTCCCCACCTCAAGACTATTCTAATCTTATAAACGGTAATGATGTGTGTGGGGCAATTTTGTTGTTTACTGAAGCAGGTGAGTGATAATTGCAGAGAAAGGAGGGAGCCGAAGGCTTTTCCCACATCCTGTGCATCTCCCCTTCGCTCTCTATGCTAATGTGGTCTTGCACTGCTGTGTCATGTGCGTTAGGATGACAGACTTGGACAAGGAGCACAGCAGGGGAGGACGGAAGGAAGGGGAGGAGCAAACAGGAGGCCTGGACCCCCTCCCACCGAGGAAACTAAATGGGGTTGGGCAGTCACAGGGCTGGCTGACTTCCCTGGGGCGAGGTCAGCATGTTCCAGGGGAGGGTGGCTATGCAAATACCTCTCTGCCCACAAGATGGGGTGCAGGTTGTGCAAGCAATCTTCTGAAATGCAGCCACGATGGAAAGTTCCTTCTGGTGTCAGATCCAAGTGCACCCTGATGCAGCATAAAAAGGATGAAAGTAGACAAAATGGAACAAATAGAAAGTTATTTTATTTAACCTTCTTAGGTTTATCTGTCCACTTCTGCGGGGACCACAGCTAATGAAGCATTTGTTTTGCTGGAAATATCAGCACATATTTCTCTTTATTAATGTATATTCCTAAAATCAGCTTTTTGTCACAGATATAGAATCTGTTGAATGCCATATGTATGTAGGAACCAGGGCTGGGAAGCCAGGGTGCAATTTATGGTTGTGTTGGGTTGAGATAAAACACAGGATGCTTTAAATGCACCAAAACAAATGTTAAAATGTTACGGATGATGTCATGGCTTTGTGGACATGACTGCAAAGCAGGCTGGGATATGAAGAGGTGGGGTCAGTGGGTGGTCCAGGGGAAGACACCCAGAGGGGAGCAGGACTTGGTCTCAGGAGGTGGTTCACCCACAATAGGACCCCATCAGCTGGGCATAACTTGATATGCGTGGGTCTTCCTTTCTTGACCAGGTCACACAGCCTCCACAGCAGGGAGCTTCCTTTTGCAATTCCCTCATCACACTGAGTGCTGAGCCCAGGCTGAGCATACGGGCTGGTTTGCTTATTTTAACACATTGCAACATAAATACAGTTTGTCACTGATCATGGTTAGGAGGCTCCTTCTAAAGCCTTGGGAAGCTGTTTCGCTGCAGCTCGCACAGTCACGATCTGACTGGACAGGCCTCTCAGGGCCTCTCTGTGGTACAGGCTTGAGAAATTGGCCCCAGTAGGCTCCTAACACTGATGGAGTCCAGGTCACCAAGGCCAGAAGAATGAGATGATATGTGTGTGGGGGGGGGGGGGGGGGGGACGGAGGGCAGGGGGGTACTTGGCTTTGTGTTCTCAAAATTGCAATTCAGGGTCACATTATGAAGATCTCTGAAGCTCCCTGTTGGGGAGGCTTAACCGCCCACCCCCCTCCCTGTGGTCACCAGCTGTCATGAATCTACAAGACGAATTCTCTGCTCACTCTGGTTGAGCTGGAGATGGACTGACTGGGATGTCGTCTGGGCTTCGTTGTACAGTTGCTGCTGTTCGTTTCCTCCATCTGTTCAGTTGGGGGAAACAGTATGTACCATAGGAAAGGTCGCATGGTATTTGTTGGTTCCCAGGGTTGCTCTGTCCCATCTAATAGTAACATGGAGGGTACTGTAAGGGGAATGTGATCCTTTGAGGGGTGTGTCATTTGAAAGCGCCTCTGGCCCTAGCTGGTTTGGCTCAGGGGATAGAACATCAGCTTGCAGATTGAAGGGTCTCAGGTTCGATTCTGGTCATGGGTACATCCTGGGGTTGTGGGCTCAATCTCCAGTAGGGGGCATGCAGGAGGCAGCCGGTCAATGATTCTCTCATCATTGATGTTTCTATCTCTATCCCTCTCCATTCCTCTCTGAAATCAATCAAAATAAAAATTTAAAAAAAGCGCCTCTGGGGTGGCCTGATTGGGAAGCTGGGTAGACTGGCAACTGGGAGTCTGTGTTCATTTAAAGAGGTATTGTCTCTATATGGGTTCAGCTGAGACTACATTCATGTCGTATAACAAGTGGACACCAACAGACTAACAGGACAGGGTCAGTGAGCTGGAGGCAGATCACAGAGGTTGAACAGTGACACCTTGAGCAGATAGCAGCTTCTGTTCCTCTTGTACTTGTTTTAATATGGAACATATTAATTCACATTTTATTCATAATTAATTGCTTTTTTCATCAGTTGTTTGTAACAATTCATTATGTTATCTCTGAATTTCTTTTGTACAACTTTACAACTGCCAAAATGTACCTAGTGGCAGCAAAATGTAAAAGTGGAGCTAAATTCTTAGTTGGGAGATGCTAACTCTAGTTACTTATTAAGCCCGACCCTTGGAAAGTCCCTAGGATGTTGTTTGTTGGGCAGAGTAGGGGGTGGGGTGGGGATATAAAAATTAGGGCTAGGGCCTGGGAAGTAAGATGGGAAGGATCTAAAAACCCTACAGATAATTTCAAAGAGGTATCGAGTTACATTGGATCTTGGGACTGGCAGTGGTGAAAGGAGGCCTGACTATTTAAAAGGATGCTCAAAGCCTTATGAGATCCAGACCTAAGACATAGGTAATGGAAACACCACAAATGTTCCTGCATCCATCCATTGATTTTATAAATATTACTAGGGGCCCGGTGCACAAAAATTTGTGCACTCAGGAGGTCCCTCAACCTGGCCTGTGCCCTCTCACAGTTTGGGACCCCTCGGGGGATGTCCACCTGCTGGCATGTCTGGCCAGTCTGGGTGAGGGGCTGATGGCAGTTTGCAGGCTGGCTAAGCTCCCCAGTGTGGACCCTCACCCCATTGGGGTGTGGCCAGCCTGGGTGCAGGGTAGAGGGCCATTTTCAGGCTGCCCATAGCTCCCATTGACCCAACGTCCCAGCAAGGCTGGCTGGAAGCAGGTTTCTGGGGTTTATTTATCTTCTATAATTGATACACTGTTGCTTTAAGCCGAGGCCTAGACAGGTAACGAAGCCTCCTGTTGGCTTCAGCTCCGTGGCTTCTATAATTGCAACTATGTTGCCGTGAGCAGAGAGAGGCCCAGCCGGCCTAGGCAGACAGTTTACTCCTGGTGCAACGGAAACCTCCTGTTTACTCTAGCTCCGTGACTGCCGGCCTCCATCTTGGCTGGGTTAATTTGCATATAGCTGCTCTGATTGGCTGGTGGGCATGGCTTAGGCATCCCAGAGAAATGGTCAATTTCAATATTACTCTTTTATTAGATTAGATTTGAATCCTGGCACAGAGAGGTAGGGGCAAGAATGTTCCTGACATAGAAAGAAGTCCACTGTCTTGCCAGAGGCGAGGGGAGAGCATGGTTTAGAAGGTTGGTGTGGTGGAAAACACAGGTCAACAAAGGTCTTGGGGGGCATGGGGAAGAATTTACATGTCAGGCTTAGGGCAATGGGAAGCCAGTGAGAGATTCAAGCAGAGGAATGAAGAGCATTATTTGGGAACAGGGCCAGTGCCACTGAGATTGTTAGAGGGTGTTGTAGCAATTCAGAAGAATAATTCCACTATGGGAACCAGAAGCTTCAGCAGCAGGAGGCTAAGCTGTGTTTGATGAAAGGTGTTGTTGAAGATGTGCCTTGTGGTTGGTAGAAGTGATGAGGTTGGATCAGAAGTATTGACAGAAAGGGCCCGAGGGACACCCAGTGGCTTCTTGCATTTGGAGGAGAGGTATAGATTTGGGAGCCATGATGAAATAGAAGGTAATCGATGATGCATAGGAGGGCTGAGGTCACCTTGCTAGATGATGGGGAATTGGAAGAGAAAGACACTAGGATGGAACTTCCCAAGGAAGAGAAGCTCTTGAAGGAAACTTGAAGAGTCCAAGAGGCAAGGGCCAGCTAGGAGAACACAGGGTTCCAGAAGCTAAGGCAATGATGACTTATAGAAAGAACAGTCCATCAGGAGTATCCAGCGTTGGAGAGAATTCATAGAACTTTAAAATACACATTCTATTTAGCCACAAAGAAATCTGTGGGCTCTACTTTTGGATATTAATTTTTTTCAGTCAACAAATGTTGCTTTGAACATTGCTCACTCATGCCAGGCACTGCACTTGGCCTGAAGTTTACATTTTCGTAGAAGACAAACAACCAATGAGTAAACCAAACACTGGACAAGGTTATTTTAGACAGTGATAAGAGTTATTGATCAGTGATGTGGCCATGGGTGATTGGTGATGAGTGAGGAGGTTATTTAGATCGGATGGATGGGGAAGGCCTTTCTGAGGAGGTGGCATTTGATCTGAGTTCTGAATGATAAGAAAGAAACATTTGTAATGAAGATCCAAAAGGCAGAACTTCCCAGACAGAGGGAACAGCTAATAAACAGGCTCCAAATCAGTGGTTTGAAAGCAGGGATAATTCTGCCCTTGAGGGGACATTTGGGAATATCTGAAGACATTTTTGGTTGTCATAAGTCAAGGGTGAGAGAGGGGGCTGAGGGAGAAGTGCTACAGGCATCTAATAGGTGGAGGCCAGGGATGCTGGTACAAGTCCTATATTTTGGGACAGCCCACCCAGCGAAGAATTATTCGGCCCCAAATGTCACCAGTATCAAGAGGGGGAAATGCTACCTTAAGTTGGGAACTATTTGGTCCATTAAAGGAGTGGAAAGGAGGTCAGGATCTGGGAAACAGCGAGAAAGGGATGAATGATGGGACTTGGGTCGGAGAGGCAGGCTGGGGCAGATGACAGAGGCCTTTAAGGTCTTGGAAGGACTTTTTATATTTTACTTTGAGCACAAGGGGAAGTCACTGTAGGGCTGTGACCTGGGAAGTGACTTGATCTTATTTACATTCTAAAATGATACTCTGGCTGCTGTAGTGGGTAAGAGGGAAGCCGAGAGGCCACACAGCCATCCAGGTGAGGGGAGGAACGGGATATAAGTGGCAAGTAGGGAGAGTCGATGTGATTTTTCTCATGGATCAGGTTTGAAGGTTGAGGGAAAGTGAGAAATAAAAAATCCCCACAAACTTCTAAGGTTTGGGGTTAAACAACAGACGGAGTGAAGGTACAGATCACTGTGATGAGAAGATAGAGTGAGGTTGGTAAAGAAAAGTTTAGGTTGAAATACTTACTAAAGAGATCATCAAGGAACAGATGAGGGTTTAGCTCCTGTCATGTCTATCACCTGGTTGTTAGAAATAGTTGCAAACAACCCAGTTATCTAATAGTAGAAAATTAATCAAATAAATTATGGAACCAGTGAAAAGCAGTATTATACAGAATACATCTATTTACATGGAACTGTAATCCCAATGTAATCAGGCAGGAACTCCATTTCTTTTAACATGGCCCTTTCTCCTTTTTGTCTGTCCACTCCCTTCCTTAATCATTAAGCCTGTAGGACATCAGATTCTGGTCAGCATCAAACTATCTTTTTTTTTTTTTTTTTAAAAAAAGAATAGTTTATAGAGAGAGAGGAAGGGAGAGAGAAGGAGAAATTTCAATGTCAGAGGGTAACATCGATCAGCTGCTTCCTGCACTCCCTCTACTGGGGATGGAACCCGAAACCTGGGCACGTGCCTGACAGAAGCGAACCAGCAACCTTTTGGTGTACGGGTGACACCCAACCAAATGAGCCACACGGGCCAGGGCAGCATCTTAAGAACAAAGCCTCAGGTCTGTTGACCAACCACACAATCAGAGTTCCTGTCAAGTTAAAGATAACAACTAGACTTCAGTAGTGTTTATGGACCACACCCTCATGAAACCTGATAGAACAATGCCCTGGCTGACCTCAGGACCTGACCCTAACCAACCATTAGAGCCCACAGCCCCACTCCTTTAGCCATCAGGCTAATGGATTTTCCATTATATAACTTACCCCGGAAGCCGCTGGGGAGCCAGGTCTTTGAGCATTAGCTTATCTATGACTCTGAGCTTGGCACCATTTCCTCAATGAATAAACCCTCACTCTCTTGGCTGCAAACTCCTGTTTGCATTTGACTGGCTTTGATGCACACAAGCAAATGGACCATTTTAATCTGGTCACTACAATGCACTAAAGAGAAAAAAAGATTGTAAAATAGTATGTAGTACGGTACCATTCTTTTTCTTACCTTTTATAACAAAATACAAGGGTGGGCAAAAGAAGGTTTACAGTTGTGAGTACTCGAAACACGGAGTTTATTCATGTGTTATTATTTATTAATTATTGAATTATTTATTTGTAACCCTACTTTTGCCCGCACCAGTATATATTTCATGAAATTTTACATAAAAATTTAAGTATAAAAGTTTGATGCCCCATCAAGAGCACATATCTGGAATGCAGGCCCTGGTTGAGTGCATATGGGAGGCAACCAATCCATGTATCTCTCTCACATTGATGTTTCTCTCTCTCTCCTTTCCTCCCAACCTCCCTTCTCCCTTCCCTCCCTTCCACTCTCTCTAAAAGTCAATGGAAGAAATTTCCTTGGTTGAGGATTAACAACAACAAAAATAAGTAAGTAAGTAAGTAAATAAATAAATAAAACAATGAGTTAATTTTTTTACCTATCAGATTAGCAAAAATGAAAAGATTTATAATTTCCATATCTGGAAAGGGTGAGGGAGAATAAACTGGCAAAATCTTCTTAGAATATAATCTTTCTTAGAATATAATTTGTACCATTAAAACGTAAATGTGATTCCTGTTTGACCAAGCAAGTCTACTTTTGACTGTTTAGTGGAGGTGAATACTTAGGCAAGATGTAGGTACAAGATGTGAAGCCCGCATTGTTGGTGGTAATAACAACTTTGAAATAAGTGTTTCTCAACGAGGATGTGCTTAAAGAAACCAGGGGCCATATGCAATAAAACAGTATAAACCATTAAAAAGGAGGAGGTCAGTTTGCATGTCTTGATTTGAAAAGTTGTTTAGGACATTGTTTAGCAAAACAAGCAGCTCTAGAATACTCTGTTTCATATGATCTCATTTTGTAAAAATAACAAAATAAAATTATTTGTTGTTAGATAGGTTTATATATGCTTAGGAAAGGGTCTGAAAGGTTTACATAAAATTGTTCAGTGTTGTCTTTTCCCAGGAGCGGGGTTTTTAGTTTCTCATTCATTCATTCATTCATTCATTCATTTATTCATTTATTTCATAGTGATATGTGTCTCACTTTACTTGGTGTAATATACATTATATATTGGTATATTGGCAAAGGTGGACTTAACATAATTATGAGTGTGAAATATATTAACTATGTCAAAATCATCTGCTTAGAATTTCCACCTTTGTCTCTCTATCTCAATATCACAGTATATGTACTTAGAATATAAATGAAATAACATTGTTATTTGGTAAAATGTTAAGTGAATATCACATCCTTTAGCTCCTACTGTTTTCTGACATGTAAATGGATGCACCGAGTTGTCACAGAACTGCTTCTTTAATAACAGAAGCCAGTGCATTCATAAATCTTTGGAAAACACACAAGTAGCAGGAAACAAATCAGTTTTGATTTATGTAAGATATGCAAAGATAAAACAGCAAAAGATTGAGTGAAGAAAGAAAGCAGCTGTGGGCCATAATATTTTACAAGCTCACTATGCAAAAAAAAGACAGTTCTGGGTAAGTAATATACCTGTATAAATAAGCTGTTTGCATTTCCTATACTCCTGTTTTTGTTTGTTAGATATTTTTGGTGAGATATCTTATGTAAACTTGCTAAGTGCTTACACAAATACATATGTAATTTTTACATATACACATATGTATTTTAAATAACACACACAAACACACACACACACACACTGAGTGGCCAGATTATTATGATCACCTGATGTTTATAGGCAAATTAGCTATAGTTTCATGCTGAAAGTTGCTAGAGGGCCAGACCATTATAAACATCTGAATAGCACAACATACCTAAGTATCATTGCTAATCAAGTTCATCCTTTCATGTTGATGGTGTACCCCAATGGATATGGCTTCTGCCAACAAGACAATGCGCTATGCCACAGTGCTCGTATTGTGCAGGAGTGGTTTCAAGAACATGAGGGAGACTTTACCTTGCTTAGGTGGCCCCCACAATCACCAGATCTCAATCCAATTGAGCATTTGTGGGACTAAGTTAAAAGAGCCATCAGGCAGCTGGTTCCACAACCATCAAATCTCACAGAACTGGACAGTGCTAGTCATAAGGCATGGTGTCAGATTCCTCACGTCACCTTTCAACATCTCGTGGAGTTGATGCCAAAAAGAATTGCTGCAATATTGAAGGCAAAAGGTGGCCCAATGAAGTACTGATGGGGTGGTCATAATAATCTGGCCACTCAGTGTGTGTGTGTGAATATATATATATTCTACTTAACAAGAACATGCTTTAATAAATCATGGGCCATATGCAATAAAAATATATATGTATATGTGTTTATATATGCATTTAAATTTATTCTAATTGGTATGTAATAATGAAAAACGAAATAGCTCAAATGTTTTATATGTGCGTGTATTCTCTGTGCACATATTTCTATATCTATACATGAATATATGCACAGAAGGTGATGTGGTATCTGCAGCAACCCATAAGCAGTGGCTGGGTGATGTGGATGAGTGGGTTTATAGATTTGATTTCTTAACTAGAGGCCCGGTGCATGAAATTCATGTGGGGGGGGAGTGTGTTTCCCTCAGATCAGCCTATACCCTTTCCAATCTGGGACCTCCTGAGGGATGTCCAACTTCCCCTTTAGGCCTGTCTCTGATGGGATTGAGCCTAAACGGGCAGTCAGACATCCCTCTCACAATCCAGGACTGCTGGCTCCCAACCTCATTGCCCGTAACCACTTCTGCTTGCCAGCGTGATCATCCCCTAACCACTCCCTTGCCAGCCTGATCAATGCCTAATTGCTCCTTGCCAGCCTGGTTGACCCCAAGTGCCCTCCCCTGGTAGCCTGGTCACCCCTAACTGCCTTCCCCTACTGGCCAGGTCAACCCTAACTGCCCTTCCCTGCAGGCCTGGTTCTCCCCAACTGCCTTCCCCTGCTGGCCATCTTGCGTACACATGGGGGTGGCCATCTTTGACTAGTTGGGGGCAGCCATCTTGTGTATTGGAGTGATGGTCAATTTGCATATTACTTCTTTATTAGATAGGATGACCATTTTAGTGGCCTGAAGTGTCTGATTTTTCTGTAGTGTGCATATTTGCTTTTATAATAGAAAACATATATTTTAAGGGTGAAAAATAAAAAGATGTTATGTCAATGGTGACCTTACCCAGGATGTTTCCAAGCAGTAATAACAGGGGCAGAAGCTGGATGGCTGTGGGAGATGATGAAGCAGAGGCAGGGAGCAGGGAAAATTTCTTTAGTAATCTTCAGTGAGGCTGAGGCAAAAGATAACACGAAACTAGAAGTTGATGTAGAGTTAAAGATGGCTTATTCTTCTTTCTACGCATGTCCATCTGTCCATCTGTGAAACATTACACTCATTCTGAGTTTTCCTAAAAGCAGTGTTACTGCATCTTTCCCTTTAAATCAGAGATAGGAATTGGTCATTTCTCTGGTTCCTCTTATGTAAAGGAAAGTTCTGAATCATGTTAAGTCTCAATTCCTGTTAATTTAGAATGTTTGCTGTGAGATAACAATCAATGCTTGGAACTGGGTTTAATGCTCCCCCTCCCTAGCTGGCCCCTTGAAGTGCTGGTGGGGGCTGACCCCCAACCTGTCTCCTTTTTCCCTGCTTGTAACTTGTGCTTTTGCCACCAGGTCAGAAGCAGGAATAGGTATGAGAGGTGAGGGGGCTCCATGAGTTCCTTGAAGGTTCAGTTGATGGGCCCTTCCCACTGCAACTCTTTTTTGTTGTTGATGTTAACCCTCATCTGAGGATACTTTTCCACTGAGTGTTAGAGAGGGTGGAAGGGAGAGTAAGAGACAGAGAAAAACATATATGTGAGAGAGAGACATCAATTGGTTGCCTTCCACATGCACCCTGACTGGGGCCAGGGATAAAGCCTGCAACTGAGGTATGTGCCCTTGACCAGAATCGAATCTGGGACCCTTCAGTCCATGGGTTGATGCTCTATCTACTGAACCAAACCAGCCTGGGCCCATTGTAACTCCTTAGTTGGCCTTGTTGCTCTGATCCACTCCCAGTTCTTCCCTCAAACCTACCCACCTACCCCAGAGCTGCTAATACTGTTACTTCCGGGGTCTTCTCTTCCTGGTAGCCTCTCCCCAAGCAGGATTCTTACATTTGGTCTCTAGGGGTGAAGGTACTTTCCAGACTCAGCCCTCTACTCTGCTGTCTGCCACAGGCTAGTATGACTTCTTAGGCCTGAGCCAGGTCCCAGGAAAACACATCACTCTCTCCAATGGTCCCATTAAAGTTTCCTCACTGGGCTTGAAGAGAAGGCAGACATCCCTTCTCTTTTGTCCCTCCTTGGGGAATGAGACCCATAGCATTCTAATGATTCTACTCAAAAATCCTTACAACCATTACTCCTTTGACCCTTTTTATCCTCCAAGTGAGTGAGGGAATTTCAAAGTTGTGATAATGGTTCTTGTTTACTCTGCTTTGACATTTCACATGCATCCAGCACACCTGTGGATGGTCTTCATTATATCTGGGTGCTTCAGTCCCAACTTCTAATTTCCCAGTTTGTTATATACAAACTAGAGGCCCAGTGCATAAAATTTGTGCATGGATAGGGCTCCTAGGGCTGGCCAGTGATCAGGGCTGATCTGTGGGGAGACCGGCAGGGCAAGCAGGAGCCCTCCCTTGCACCTGTCTTGGCTGGCCTGGTGCCACCTGCTCACTGAGCCCGCTCCCCACTGCCACCACTGATCAGGGCCTGCGATCTGGGGACAGCTCCTGTGTTGAGCATCTCCCCTGGTGGTCAGTGTGTGTCATAGCAACTGGTCATTCTGCCATTCAGTCGATTTGCATATTAGGTTTTTATATAGATAGATGGTGATGAGCCAGAGCTAACACAGAGGGAAGTTCCAGATGTACAGGAAAGAAGCCAATGGGCTGAAGTCCAAAGCCTTAATGAGGACCTGGTCTCGAGGGAAGGAGGGGCCTCTTCCCCATTGTGACAGGAAGGAAGGGGATTAAAGGAGGCACTGGGAGAGTTGACAGATCTCCCTCCCATCTGATGATTTCTATTATCTTCAGGAAATAGGGGGTCAGAGGTTTACTGAAGCACAGTGGGGAGGAAAAGTCTTGATTGGTGGGCCTGCCTCACTTGTGTGATGGAATTTGAGGCATTTCCAGTCCAGCTTTAAGTTGTAAAACCCACTCCAATGGTGTAGGCTGATGAGAGGGCGACGGGTTCCTCCTGCGTATAGAGGAGTCTAGGTCCACACTTCCCCTGGGTTAGCACTTCCTGTCGCTGTCAGGGGGAGGGAAGGGAAATATATACCAAAGAAGGAAGGGTATTGCCTGACAAAGGAGGACCAGAAAGCCAAGAGCTAGCCCGACTCCCTGGTGTAGAGAGGAAACATTTTTATCTTTGAAAATAGACTCAAAGTTCAGGTTTGAATGTCCTGAGTCACAAAATCCCCATCTGTACACTACCCAGCACCCCGCTGAATCCGACAGTTCCAAAGAGGAAGATGATAAGAAAAAAAGTCCTAATGGCCTGCAATTACCGACAGGTTTTGGGAACTGGTAGGAGGGAAGGATGAATCCTCTGAGTGTATTCAACCTCAGAATCCACAGTCTCAGAGCCTGTGATTTGCTGAGACCTTCGGAAACACTCCCAGTTTTGTTGCGGGGGGTGGTGGGGGCGGGGGAGTGCATAACTGTGTTTGATGATGAAACTTTTAGATGTCTCAAAAACACCATTTTCGCTATCAAAGGTAAGGGTGACTGGGACTTTATTATTAGGTTGGTATGGATAACCAAAGTGCTCTAACAACTCCTTTAACTGTAGGAGATCAAATTATGAGAACTGAAACTAATATTTTGGTGGTAACCCAAGGCCAAGGGAAGAGAAAGAGAAAGTGGAGCAAAAGAAATTCCCTCAAAGCTAAATGGCTACTCACCACCAGGAGGATTAATGGAAATGAATGAGCTACGGTTTTAAGCAGGAACCCCTTCTCAGGGCACACTCTGCTCAGCCTAAGTGAAGGCTCATCTTATTAATATGGATTTTAAAAATGGCATGTCTGCCGAGGATGGACACTTTAAATTGCTCCCCAGTCTTTCAGTGAATGCTATGGGGTTATGTTGGGCTAGTTGTTGGGCCACTGAGAAGTCACTTGGGATGTGTAGGAAAATGAAAGTGAACGTGTGCAGAACTCCTATCCTTTGGAGAGACAGGTGGGGCGGCCCCGGGCATCGTTGGTGCTGAATGTGTGGGTGTGATCTGCACACAGTTTTCTGTAAAGGGAGAAACATCTTTAGTCTGAACAAACTGAAATGTGTTCTAGTGACTTTTAAAAGTGTCTCCACCCATAAGGGCAACACTTTGCAGGCAGTGGAAACAAAGGAAGGATACAGATTTCGTCAACGGGGATCAAAGCCTTTTGATTGCAATCCAGTTGAAATCTCCAGTGCTAATTACTGTCTGGATTTACTGAGCCGGAGCTTCTGAAGTCGGTCGGGCTGGCTGGAGTGTGAGGCTCTCCATTTGAACATTGCAAAACCTCCTAAATCACCACAAAGGCAACTGTTTATCTCAATCCTCACCTAAAACACCTGCTCACTGACATTTCTGAGGCCTGTGATTGAGTCTAACACCTGGCTGATGAGGCTGACGTTTGCTCATGTTTTGAAATGCAATTTTACTACTACTTAGTGAGTTGTTCCTTGTAGCAATGTATTAAGTGGATTGGGCGCATCAGAACTCTTGTCGTTCTAAAAAATTAACCATTACAGAGCAATAGCTTGTTTTCATTAAAGAGAAAATGAACTGCAACATTCTGACACTTGGATGCAGCACTGCTCTTTACGATGGGGCTGCAGAGTGTGTTACAAGGAACTCCTGCCTTGAATTCCTACTCTAGACCTATGAGTCAGCATCTCTGCCCCTGGGGCCCATGGCTGGCATCTTGAACTAGCTCCCAGAGAGTTGAAAAATGCTCTTTAAGAACAGTTGGATCCTTGAGTAGAATGGGTAGGAATCTGGGTAGAAACTTCTGGTTTATACCTGTGAAATCTGTGTGAGAGTTACAGGTTTGGGTTAGTCCTTGGGGGATCCCTGAGCATGTGTGTGAGCGCTCACCTCTCTCCTGGCTGGGCAGTGAGCCACAGGTCTGAGAGGTGGGGAGATGTGCCCCTAACCGTGATCAGTACCCACTTCCCCCCATTCATTTTACAAATGAAAAAATTGAGGCCCAGAAAGGTGAAAGGAGGGACTGAAGGTCATGGAATACCGAGTTGAGGCCAGAACCCAGGTTTCATAATTCCTACTCATCACTCTGCTCCCATGTCACTGAAGTGAGGACTCTAAGAGGCCGAGGACCAGTCTCCATCCTTTCCCCCTGCTTGTGCCCAGGCCGGCCTGCTGGGGCTGCAGCCACCGTCATCCCACCTTCTGGCTTCTGGCCATGCTTGGCCAGCAGGAAGCACCTTGAGAGGGAAAGGGAGGAGGAGCCACCAGGCGGACATTGTGAGCTCACCTGAGGGCACCATATTGGTTCAGAGAGTGGAAGAGCGTGACTGACCACCCTAGTTTGCCAGGACTGAAAGATCTCCCAGGACATAGCACTTTCTGCTTAACCCCAGGCAACCTGAAATGGAGGGGGGTTCCTTTAATTAGACTCAGGACCATGGTTAGTAACCATAGCAGTGTAGTTGCTGTTGCTCTTTAAAAATAGCCACACATTTTGTCATTTACTAGGGGCCTGGTGCACAAAAATTTGTGCACTTGTGGGGGGGGGGGGGAGCAGTCCCTCAGCCGACCTGTGCCCTCTCACAGTCTGGGACCTCTTGGGGGATGTCTACCTGCTGGCATGCCTGGACAGCCTGGGTGAGGGGCTGATGGCTGTTTGCAGGCTGGCCAAGCCTCCCAGTGGGGACCCTCACCCCATGGGGGTGTGGCCAGCCTGGGTGAGGGGCTGAGGGCCGTTTTCAGGCTGTCTACAACTCCCATTGACCCAAGGTTCCAGTGAGGCTGGCTGGAATCAGGTTTCTGGGGTTTATTTATCTTCTATAGTTGAAACATTGTTGCTTGAGCAGAGGCCTGGCCGGCCTAGGCAGGCAGTTTCAACTCCATCGTTGGTGCAACGGAAGCCTCCTGTTTGCTCTAGCTCCATGGCTGCTGGCTGCCATCTTGGCTGGGTTGATTTGCATACAGCCACTCTGATTGGCTGGTGGGCATGGCTTAGGCATCTCAGAGTTATGGTTAATTTGCATATTACTCTTTTATTAGATTAGATTTTATTTTAAAATAGAGATAATAGTGACACAAATTAAATTAAAACATTTAAAGGGGCATATTGACAAGTAAGTCTTTCTTCACTCTTGGCCTCTATCAGTTATTTTCTTCAAAGGCAAGCTATGACCACGTTCTGTGTGTATCCTTCCAAAGACATTTCATACACAGTGAGGTGTATCATATATTATCTAACATATCCACATGGTAACATACTAGGCACACCATTTGTTGCTTTTATTTTCTGCTTAACAGAATATCTTTGAGATTGTTCAATAACAGGTAATAAAGAGCTGCCATGTTCTTTTTAGTGGTTATGTAGTACTCGAGTCTGGGTTTATTATCATGTATAATTTAGTGAGCTACCTATTAATAGATCTTGAGTTTGCTTCTAATTCAGTGCCATTATTTATACAAACAGGGCTGCAATGAAAATCCTGGAGCATTTAGGTCAAAGAGGATGTCCGTTTAAAACCGTGAAAGTCAACCTCAAATTGGCTGTGTATATGCCTAGACGTCGTGGCTCAGTGGTTGAGAGTCGACCTATGAACAAGGAGATCATGGTTCAATTCCCAGTTGGGGTCACATGGACAGGTTTCTGGCTTGATCCCCAGTAGGGGCATGCAGGAGGCAGTCGATCACTGATTCTCTCTCATCATTGATGTTTCTATCTCTCTCTCCCTTCCTCTCCAAAATCAATAATAATAAATGGCTTTGCAGAGATGAACCACTGGGCACCCCTCCCGATAGTATAGAAAAGTTCCTGGTTCCCTGCAGCCCTGCTGGAGGTACCCTTTCATTCAGTTCTGGTCAAGGGTTGGTTAAGCAAGTCCCAATTTTTGCTACTCAATCAAATCTTCTCTCATTCTGCTTCCTAACTGGTCTCTCCCCAGTTACAGAGACAAAACTATTCTTTAGCCAGAGCCATTTCCTGCCTTTTTAGCTGCTTTTGCTGAGTCAACTCATTAGCTTTAATTGTCTTCAAAGTGATCCCCAGCTGTGTCATTCTTTTTGGCCCAGCAGAGCTATGGGAAATGCTGTCAAAGCCAAGGGTGTGTCTGGAGGGAGAGAGAAGTCTGTACAACTAGCAGCCAGAATTGGCAACTGGAGAATTAATCAGCCTTTTTTAAGATCTGAAAATAGGTCAAATCCACAAAGTCAGTGAGGAGCTGGAGGGCTTCATGTGGGGCTGTCATACCAGAGTCCAGAATGAGGTGTGAATGCACATCTTTGTAGACAGATCAACGTCCTGATCCAAATATCCACCATCATGACCTCCCATTTCCAAATATTTTGTACATGTGGACAAGTAGTTGTGATCCCCTCCAACTTTCCCCAGCCAGTAGTATGCTGGAGTTGGCTTATATCATTTGAGAGCTGATTGCTAAATTTTTAGGAATTTTGTGAGCTGGTGGTTAAATATAGCCATTATTGAAAATTATGTAAGTTTACAAATAAGTGTACTTATTAAAAACAAAGTTTATAAATACTCAAAACATATCATAATCTAAATACTATACATTTTACTTTTGTGTTTGAGTTTTTTACATCCATTGTATCTATATAGTGGAAACACTATGTAATGGCGTGTTACTCTGTGTCTATTCTCAACTAGTGGTTGGTGTTGTTTCTTTGGTTGCTTAAAATCAGCCATGATGGGAGTGTTTATACCAAGGAAATTGGCAAATGCTATAGATCATTGCTTGATTTATTGTTTGGTTGTCTAGACTTGAGAAAGTGAAGGAAAAAAATATTAATGCAGATTAAACCTCAAAGTCTGTCATTTCTAGAACAGAAGGTAAACGAGGACTTGGTTCAATAAATATAGTTGATACAAGAGTGAGTTATTAGATAGATCTTATCATATTTCCTGACAATAAATTTATTGGGAAAACAGTAGCATGAGATACAACTCCACATGTCCAATCTTGGTTGAATCACAATCATAGTTTGACTACAGATACCAGGCATTAGAAATTTAAAATGGAAATGCCTTATGATCCAGCAATTCCACATTTGGGAATATATCTGAAGAAATCCAAAACACTAATTCAAAAGAACATATACACCCCTATATTTATTGAAGTATCATTTACAATAGCCAAGATATGAAAATAACCCAAGTGCCCCATCAACATATGAGTGGACAAAAAAGTTGTGGAACTTCTACACAATGGAATACTACTCGACCATAAAAAAGAATGAACTCTCATCTATTGAGATAGCATTGATGGAGCTAGAGGGTGTTATGCTAAGTAAAATACGTCAGACAGAAAAAGACAAATATGATATGATTTTACTTATATGTGGACTCTAAAGAACAAAATACACAAGCAAACAAGTAGAAATAGTCACATAGATACAGAGAATAGACTGATTGTTGATAGAGGGGAAGGGTGTTTTATTGGGGGCTGGGTGAAAAAGGTGAAGGGATTAAGAAGTACAAATTGGTAGTTTCAGAAAAGTCACTGAGAGGTAAATTATAGCTTAGGGAATATAGTCAATAATCCTATGTAGTAAGAGGCTAATATGCAAATTGTCCCCTCGAGAGTTGGACTGACTGGGAGTTCGACTGCCCCTGCTATGACGTGCACTGACCACCAGGGAGCGGCACGGAATGAAGGAAGGCCTCGGGAAGGAAGCCATGGTTGACTCTGATCACTGGCCAGGCCTAGGGACCCTACCCATGCACAAATTTCGTGCACCAGGCCTCTGTGTTGTAATAACTGTATATGGGGCCAGGTGGGGACTTAAAATATTGGGGGAACCACTCTGTAAAGTAGATGATGGTCTAACCATTATGTTGTACACCTGCAACTTATACAGAATGATATTAAATGTCAACTGTAATTTAAAACCCCTCTCCCCCCCCCCCAAAAAAAAAAAATCAACAAAAGCATCCTGGGATAAAAATCAACTATACGGGCTCTGTAATAAAGACTGTATTTTATCACTATCTATAAATCACATATGGTAAATACTTTTTTCCTATCAGTTAATATTTATAATAGCCTTACTTATGTATATACGTGCATTCACTTTTTTTTGAGAGCTGGTTGTTAAGTATTTACCTGCACACCACCATCCTAGCTCCAGAATTCTGTGACTATGCATTGATTTTATGCTATTATCTCAAAAGAAGTGATGCTGTTCTCATCAGTGTCCATTCTGTGTAGTGGAGTTAAGAGATGGCGAAGACACCATTTGCCTCCTTGCTTAAGGAGAAAGCTGAGGACTGGACAGTGTATTTCCCGCGAGCTCAGTGTGTCACTCATGACTGGGACCTGGATCAGGCCTTGTGCTGACGAACTGGCTCTTTGAAACCAGGCACTTTTTTGCTAAACCCTTTTTTTTTTTTTTTTGGTTCAAAGGCCAGAAGTTTTTGGCATTTTTCTAACTCAGGGGTTGGCAACCTTTCCGAATTAACAAGCCAAGTCCTTATTTATTCCCTCTAATGTAGCATGTGCCAGGAATGCATAACAACTTTGAAAAGTTCTCTCTGTTAATCCACGTTCTGGCTGAAGTCACTGTATAAAAGAATTCTTTTATTAAGACAAAGACTCTGAGACAAAAAACCAAAAACATGCAACTTTGTTAAACGTTGACGGGAATGGAACGTTTGTTATTTTTGTCCCTCATGTCCGGGAGATTCTCATCTCGCCCCGTGACTGGAGCATCAATGGCCCAGGTCAATGCTCAGGGTCTCTGAGAAGCTGTGCTGGCAACTCAAGGCCCAGGGGGAACGGGTCAGTGGGGGGTGTTCCTGAGTGTGGGTCATGGTTTGGGGGTGTGATTTTTCTTTTATTTGGTGCGTCATCCAGAATTCATCAAGGCAAACAAGAGATTCTACCTCTGCTTATGTAAATACTGAAGAGATTTACTGAATGGAGATCTGGGAGGTCAAAGAACCCTTAGGAGCCTATAGAAGCAGGTTTGGAAAGAGTGAGGCATCAGCTAGGACCACAACCCAGTCACATTCCAGACAACAGCCTGGTGAAGGCCTGCAACTGCCTTTGCCATCACTGAGCTCTGGGCACCTCTGCCTCTTTACCTGTGTGTTGTGCTAAGACCTGACTCAAAGTCTGGCACATAGGAGCCTGGGCCGTTAGCCTTTGCTGAGCTGTGAGGCGTCCTGGGAAAGAGACTATTTGGCTTTTCTCAGGATCTCTAGTGGGAAGAAGGCTCTGCTTTCCACAGAAAAGCACAGGGGGGTGTCCTGCACACAGAGGTAGGGTATTCAGCTGGCCCCCCCCCCAAAAAAAAAATCAAATGCCCATGACACTTGGACACATGATCTGCAGATTTATATGCTCTCGGGTGTCAGCTGGGATGCTCCCAGGTACATGGGAATTTTCTAGTTACCTGTGACCCTGTGGGACCATGGTGCCTCCTCTTCTCTAAGCAGGATGCTCTCCGAGCCCCTCCTCCTCCTCTGCAGGCTCAGGGATGAGTCTGGAGGAGATGCTGGATAAGCATTCTTTCTTATCCATCCTCAGGACAGCACCTGGGCTCCTCCTGGGTGAGCTGCATCATATACTTCTTTCGCCCCATCACTCAGATCTCCCCCTGCTCAGCCCATAGTGTGTATGTAGCCCCAGGAAGCAAGAGGGTGTAAGAAACCAAGGACTGGGTCCTTACACCCCTATGCTTCCTGGGCGGGGCGGGGCCGGGACGGTCCACTGGAATCCTCTCAAACCTGTGGCCCATGTTGCCTTGTGTCACAAGGGTGCGGTCCCTTGTCTCGGTGTTTCATTTTGAAAAGTGCCCAGTCCTTACTTTTGGGAAGATACTGTCAAAATAACACATTGCATTTGTTTGGTTCCATAGCGTTTTCAAGCATTTCCATAACGATGAACTTACTTTATTGTCTTAGTCTCTAAAGGAGCCATTATTATCTCCATCATGGAGTCAAGATGCTGAGGCCCTAAGGGCCCAAGGTCATAAGGCTGCTGAGGGCTAGACTTGGCCCCAATTCTCCTTACACCTCCCTTGGCGCTCCATGGACTGCAGGTCTGCTGTCAGCTTCTAATGACAATGACATGTGCAGCTATGAAGAAGTCAGTCACTCAAGCTCCAGCTCCTACCTGAACAGTCGTGTCTCCCGTGGTGTTTGCACCCTGCCTGAGCTCTGTCCCAGCTCTGGGGTCAGATCAGGTGAGCCAGGATCCCTCCCTAAGGTGGCGAGAAGTTCTCAGCAAGACCAGAGCGGTGGATTGATTCCCAGAACCACTGTTGGCCTGTAGCTCTCACTCACTCTTCTTCCCTGCTAGTCATGGAATGCCTCAGGGGCAAGGCAAACACAGCTGGTGAAGTAGTCACAGTCCCGTAACAGCAGGCCACGGGGAGGAGTTCGCTACAGCCCCAGCCCCGAGGTCTGGAAGACAAATGACTCCTGTTTCAGACCAATGGGAGTGTCAGGTTATTCCAGCCTGATGAGATTACAGCTCAGAGGGTCACGAGGAATCGGTTCCTCCAGAAGAGGAAAAAAACAGCTGGCAACAGAGGGCCTTCTGCTCCAGGTAACGTGGGGTCACAGGCTGACAGGCTCCAGGTGTGACTGGATTAGGGCAAGAGCAACTAGCCCAAAATACAGTGTAAAACAAGCCCAAAATACAGTGATAAACCAGGGACTGTCGGAAGGTTCAGGAATGTCAGGGAGCATGATTTTGATGATGCAGACAGTCCAGATCCCGGGTCCCTTCTTTCTGTCAAGATACAGCCAAGGGGAGATTAGAGTCCAACCGGAAATGGAGAGAAGTGAGGACTGTCAGAGGGAAGGTAGAAAGGTGGTGAGAGCTAGGGAGGGGCCAGTGAGGAGGGGGAGGCACTTTTCTGGGTCACAGAGTTTGATGGGAAGCCCCAAATCTGAGAAATCCAGATAAATAATATTTCAAGGCAATATTTACAAAGATTAACATTACTGCAAAAATAACCTGTGTTGAACAAAATGAGATCTTAAAGGGAGACTGGGTTAGTAACAATGCTGAATGGAGCCATATCAGAGCACGAGGCAAAGGGAAAAATCAATATAGATTTTGTCTTTATTTAAATTTTGACATTTTGTCCAACATGGTATTTTGAGGCTTTTTTCCCCAATTTTTTTGTGGTTAAGCAGATATAACACAAAAGTTACCATTTTAAACATTTTTCAAGTGCTTAGTTCAGTGGCATTAAATACATTCACAATGTTATATACAACCAGAGGCCTGGTGCATGGATTCATGCACCGATGGGGTTCATCTGCCTGCCCTGTGGGGATCGGGCTGAAACTGGCTCTCTGACATCCCCTGAAAGGTCCTGGATTGTGAGAGGGTGCAGGCCAGGTTGAGGGACCCCACTGGTGCATGATCAGGGCTGGGGAGGGACTACGGGAGGGCTACAGGGCATGTTCGGCCCATCTTGCCCAGTCCTGATCTGTTGGACCCCAGCAGCAAGCTACCTACCTGTTGGAGCATCCGCCCCACAGGGTCAGTGCATGTCATGGCAATTGGTCGAATGGTCAAACCAACTGTTGGACACCTAGCATATTAGGCTTTTATTGTATAGGATCATCATTGCCATCCAGTTCCAGAGTCCTTTTCATTTTCCCAAACTAAAATTCTATGTTCATTAAACAATAACTCCCGTCTCCTTTCTCTCCAACCTCTGGTAGCCACCATTCTACTTTCTGTCTTCTAACTGCTGAGGTACCTCATATCAGTAGAATCATACAATATTTGTTTTTTGTGACTGGCTTATCTCACTTAGCACAGTGTCCTCAAGGTTCGTCCACTCAGTAACATGGATCAGAATTTCTTTTTAGAGCAGAATAACATTCCATTTTATGCATGCACCACATTTCCCTTATCCATTCATTCATCTATGAACATGTGGGCTGTTTCTGCCTCTTGGCTATTGTGAATTATGCTGTGATGAATATGGGGATACAAATGACTGTTTAAATCTGTTCGATTTGTTTGGGGTATATCCAGAAGTGGAATTGCTGGATTATATGATAATTTTGTTTAATTATTTGAGGAATCAGCCTTTACATTAATAAATTGCATTAGAATATTGCTTATCTTGTTACTAAAATTTTCAGGACTTGCTTTAACCTAGTCCTAGCCCCAGAACGCAGTTCATGATGCCCAGGTTCATCCATGGCTGTGCGGAATGGAGTCACACAGCTCTTTTCCAGAACCATGAAAAGACCCCGTGGCTGGCCTGTTATTCAGTGTTTTGTCCTTATTTGGGAATATGATGCTTTGGGTTGTTTTTCTAGTTGTGAGACCAAGTAACACCAGCCTGCTACCTTGTGACACTGGCACGGATCAGTGAAGGAGCTGCCAGGGTTAGGGTGTGGTCTGCAACAGAGACATGCTGTTCTGATGAATGGGATGCAAGTTATTCTGAGCAGGAACTGCACCTGCTGGCAGTCTTTATCCTAAGTTTTATTAGCAGCCCTTAGTTCTTCACGGTCCCCTTGCTTTTCTTATTTTTTCAAGTGAGATTCTCTCCCATAAAACCAACAAGGTTTTGATCACTGTGTGCAGTTATTTTTTGTTTTGTTTTTCTCAGTGGGAGAAAGAAGAGTGGCCCCAGGCCTGGAAGAAAGCATGACCTGCACCCTGACACAGCCCCCTGGGACAGCCTGAGCACATTCTGGAATTACAGAAACAGGCTCATCCGAGAAACAAGAACAGTTCTTCCTCGTTTGTGCTTAAGGGGAAAATGCAAGTGCTCACTGTTGCTGGGTGGTCACCAAGCACCTCTGGGAGTGACCGGTGCCTTTGAAGAATGACATTTGGGAGCCACTTCTCCCCCCCCCGCCACACACACACACTGGCCTCACCATCTACTTCTTGGGATCCCTCCCCCAAAGCGCAGTTCACTCCTTGGCTTTTTGGGTTAAATATGTGTTTCCCAGGTTATAATCTCCATCCCCCTGGAGCTCTGTGCTCCATGAGGGTGGTGAGTGGCTGCCCTTGTTCTTATGCTCATTCTAGGACAGAGCAGTTGTCGCTTTACTTCTCACCTCCCGTCAGGGACTTACTATTCTTTTCTCACTTGATTGGAAACTGAGTGAGGAATGGCTATGAGAGCAGAGAATAGCATTTTACCTTTGACTTTAGGGTGGTGGGTGAGCCACTTCATAACTCTGTGCCTCAGTTTCTCCAGTGGCTCTACAAAAGCATCTGACTTCCCACTGCTTTTGACTGTTGGGGAGAGTTCCTCTGATATGAGAAGAGGAGATGTTGATTAAATCCCAGGGTGTATGGGAGTGTCAGGTTATTCCGTAACATATTGGCTCTGTGTGTTAAGTCTACACGGAGCTCCGCTATGTAGCTGACAGCGTTCCAGGTGCAAAAGGCATGACATTGCTAAAGCATGGTTAGGGTACAGTTAGGGACACAGGCAAGTGAAAGGATTCAGTGAGAAAGTGTATTTAGTACAGTGCCCAGTACAGCTCAGCAAGAGCAATCCTCATTTCTATCTTCCGCTTCCTCTACCCCCATCCTTCTCATTCCCCCTTCTCCCTCCCAGTGGTAGGGGGCGCCTGCACTTTCCTAGCACCACCAGGCACTGTGCTAGGCCTTGGGGATGAAGAAGTTACATACAAAGATGAAATAGTTACATTTCCTTCCCTTAATTTGCCAATAGTCTAGGGGGAGAAAGGGACATGTTAACTCAATTTACATGTAGATGAGTTAAAAGCTATCACCCCCACCTGCCTCCGCAGTTCCTCATCACAAGAACCCCTGGAGGATTAGGAAACAAGGCTCCAAACAGTCATTTGGTTTCTTTTTTTATTTTTTTATTTTTTACATTTTTTAAAATTACATAAAGCTTTACACAGATTAGTACATATATCTCTTTTTCCCCCTGCCCTTCCGCCCGCCTCCCTACCCCACAGTGTTTTGTGTCCATTGGTTATGCTTAAATGCTCACACAAAAGTCCCTTGGCTGATCTGTTACCCTCCCCCCCCAACGTCCCTGTCCTTGTTGCTGTAATTTGACAGTCTGTTTGATGTTGCTCTGCCTCTGAGTCTATTTTTGTTCACCAGTTTATAATGGTTATTATTATCCATAGATGAGTAAGGACATGTGGTATTTTTCTTTCATTGACTGGCTTATTTCACTTAGGATTATGTTCTCCAGCTCCATCCATACTCCTGCAAATGCTAAGAACTCCTTCCTTTTTACAGCAGCATAGTATTCCATTGTGTAGATGTACCACAGTTTTCTAATCCATTCATCTGCTGATGGGCACTTAGGCTGTTTCCAAATTTTTGCTAT
>PVJC01003279.1:0-71955 GCA_004026665.1 Murina feae
GGGCCCCCCCCCCCCCGCCCTGCATTCTGGGAGCAGGAGGTCAGGACTCACTCTTACAGAAAGTGGAGTCCTAGAGGTAGTTCGGGGGGAACCCTCAGCCCAGGAGCAGGGAAGGGACCGGGACCCCTAAGCTATAAGCCCTAAGAGACCATCGGGACTGGAACTGGAAGCCAGGTGTGAAGCCTCCAAAGCAACAGCTGAACCGAATGAGGGAGCTTGAGGGTAGGTACAAGGAAGGACTTCCCAGTAACGGAGGTTGAGGGAGAGCACATTGGCCGAGCGAGAGGCCAACTGACTTGACTGAGGCTTAGGGACTTTGAGAAAAAAATAATGTGACTTTATCTTCCACTTTCAAGTTTTTCACAATGGTTGCCTAATCCTCATTTTCTTTCGACCCCATAGTAAACCTGTCATCCACGGCAACAGGGTCACTTATGAGATAGTGTGATTGCACAGGACTGGCCCAGGGCTGCCCAGAAAAGGGTCGGGGACTGGGCTAAGCTCTCTCTCGACTGAGCCCAGGCTACTGGCTCTCGCGCACGCTCTCCAGGGGTTAGTAAATCTGGCTTTTTTTTTTTTTTTTTTTTTGATGTTGAGGTTTAATGCTGATATTGTTGCTTAAGGAAAAGATGGGAAGTGGATGGTGAAGGAGGTCTCCCCAAGACTGAGGAGTGCAGTGAGGCCTGAGTCTGGCCCTTTGCCTCTGGAGCTGGGGATTGGCGTGGAGGTCAGTGGGAGAACTCTCTCTGAGGCAGGGAGGCGGGTCGAGCCCTGAGCTTCTATCAAAGGCAGAGGCCTCTTTGACCCCATCTGGGAGGCCGTCCTTCTGCCGCCTGTGCGGTAGATCCCCTCCCTGTTCCCACCCCAGGCCGGCCCATCTCCGCCTGGCCCCAAACCTGCAAACAATGCTTGTTGACAATCTGTGGGGGCTAAACACTCGATAACACGGTCCCCACCATGCCAGACATCTGAACAGCGGGCAGGCTCTGCGCTGTGACGGGAAGATGCTTTAAATACATCATCCTGTCAACTGAGTTTATTATTCTTTCATTCAAGATAAACTGCAGCCGCCAACGAGGGGCTGTATAAATTCCAGGCTCAGAAGTCAAGCAGGCCCCTCTCCTTGTTAAATACTCACTCACACACGCACATGCGTGCGCGCGCGTGCACACACACACACATGCGCACACACATAAATCCTGCTGAGAAAATACACCCCCTCTGGCCCCCCAGGCCTGTCGGGGCCTAAGTAGCCACCATCTCATGGGGTGGTCCCAGGAGCAGCTGCAGACATTGGGGACCCAAGGCTCAGCCTTCCCTTAGGTCACTTCCCTGGCCTCAGCAACTTCACACTGGGGTCCGGGGAAGGTCTTCCCACAGGAGCCAGCTGTCCCCGGGTCAAGTCTGGCCTCTTGACTCCCGGACTTCTGTCTGTCCAAGGCCACATCCCTGTGTGGGTGGCCGGAGCACCCACATGACTGCCGGGGAGAGGAGAGGCCTTCAGACTCCAGAGCTGACAGCCTGAGCCTTAGAGAAAGGGGACCCGATGAGGCTTCAGGATCCATCTGGGGAGGAGACCCCATGAGGAATCCACGTATTGGCCAGCGAGGTGGTCTCCGCTCCCAGCGTGCAAACCCAGTCTTTTCTCCCGGGGAAGGCAAGGTCCTCTGGGCTTCATTTCAGTCTGGCCCTGTCTCACTTAGGGACTTAGAATAAAACCCAAACATAAAAACAAAACCCCAAGCTAGGTGCAGGGGCAAGCACAGGGAGGCCGCAGGAGGCGGCTTGGTGATGGACCTGGGTCCGGCTCTCCACCTTCAGTTTCCTCCTCCATTAAACGGGAGAATCATTTCTCATGCCGTATTGCCATGAGGACGGGGGGGGGGGGGGGGGGGGCAGAGCATGGCACATAGTAGGCCTGCGTCACGTTCCTCCGTTCGCCATGGCCTCCTCCTGTTCTCCACCAGGCCAGGGAGATAAGAGTGTCACCCCCTTCTGTGGACGAGGAAGCTGAAACTCCAAACAGGTCAAGGCATTCATATAAAACACTCATTTCACGTCTAATTCCGAAGTATGGCCATCACAGATAATTATTTAGCACCTGCTGTATGCAGGGGACTGTCCTGAATGCTGAGGGAGCGTGTAGAACTTCACCCCCGGGTTACCCTTTTAGAGTGCAGGCTCTGGCAAGGCAGGGGTCTGTGTGTGTGTGTGTGTGTGTGTGTGTGTGTCTGCAAGGCATCTCTCCTTGTTTAATTTGAGGTTCAAGGATGGGTCTCCCCACTTTCTTAGGCACATGACTCCAGGCAGGTCACTTTATCTCCCCAAGCCTCATTTTTCTCATCTGTGAAGTGGCCACAGGCTAGAGGGTCTTGGGGAGGATGGTTGTGGAAGCACTTAGCCAATTCCAGGGGCCTGGTCAGGCAGAGGTGCTCTCATACTCCCGAGGCAAGGAAGGAGCGTAAAACCAAGATGCCATCGGCCCTGCTCCGTGGAAGCCAACTCCTGGCCCCACCAGCCAGATAGCTGTTCCCCACGACAAGGTCCCCTGCGACTTGTCTAAGGTCACTGCCCAAGTGTTTGGGGCATGCCACTTCCTCCTCCCCAGAAAGGCTAGCAAGCAGGCGAAGCAACCTGGCAAGCTGAAAGGCTCACGGTGTGCAGAGCCCAGGGTCACCCTCACCCCCACCCCAACCCCGTCATCAGCACCCAGGCCTCCCCGGAACTCAGGGCCAGAGTTTGGAGCAGGCTTCTTGGAATGCTTCCAAAGCAGGATTTACAGGACCCGCACCAGGGACGTGGGGTCACTCCAGGGGACACTGCTTTGGGACCAGAGGACGCAGTACAGACATATAGGACTCAAAACATCTAGCTGAGTGCCCATGCTCTCCGGAGCCTGGGGTTCCTTTAGTCTGTTACATTTAGAGGCTGCCAAAGAGAAAAGGGCCTGAACCCCCGCACCACGCCACACCCTCAAATACAGCGCCTCTGACCTGTGTCATCATCCCTTGAGCTCCACCTAAGACGTGATTGAATGAAGACGTCTACTGATACCAAGCAAGCGGGGAATTCACTGATGGAGTGCAACCCTCCCGTTTCACAGATGAAGACAATGAGGTTCTGAGAGGCTGCGACCACTTCACGATCAGAGAAGAGCTGGGGTGGGGCTCCTGGCCCAGTGCTCGCTCCTCCACTCCAGCCTTCCCACAGCCATTCCTCAGTGGCCCACCAAAGCTGGGGTCACGAAGAGCCTGTCAGCAAGGCAGGGGTCTGTCTGTCTGTGTGTCTGTGTGTCTGTGTGTCTGCCTGCAGGGCATCTCTCCTTGTTTAATTTGAGGTTCAAGGATGGGTCGTACCACTTTTTTAGGCACATGACTCCAGGCAGGTCACTTTATCTCCCCAAGCCTCATTTTTCTCATCTGTGAAATGGCCACAGGCTAGGGGCAGCTTGTTAACACTGGAGAGCTGATTCTCGTTCATGACTGGGACTGGGTTGCAAATAATCAATACAGAGCTGCACGCCTGCTGTGTGACGTGGGCAGCTTACTTTCCTTCTCTGTGCCTGTTTCCTCATAAGCTGAAGGGAATAACAACCGTACTCGGCGCTCTGCACTGCTGTGACACTAAATGAGTCAACATATGACTAACAGCATTTTATCTTCTGCATCTAGTCTTCCTTCACTCCACTCAGGCCACAGCCACCTCCTGGCTGTCCCTGCCCAGGGCCTTTGCACGTACCATTTCCTCTGCCAGCACTTTTGCCCCCAGACAGTCCCATGCTCCCTCTCTCAGCTCCTTCAGGATTTCCTTATGTCACCGAATCAAAAGCCTCCACTGATCCCCCCCACACCTGACTTACTTTACACCACCCAGACTATTTTCTACTTACTCACTTTTTGGCTTCTTCTGTCTCTCCCACTAGAGCATACGCTCTCTGAGGGCAGGGACTTTGTTTGTCTTGCTTACTGCCATATCCCCAGCACCTAGACCAGTGCCCAGCACTCAATAAATAGTATTTTTGATGGAATGAATGAAAATGAAGTACTTAAAACTACGCCAGGTACACAGTAGGTATCTAATATTTGTATTTGTTATTTACATTTCTGCCTACATTGGACATGGCAAAGACCACATGTGGGGCATGGCTCAACGCCCCAGGGTGGGGCAGAAGGAAAGGATGCACTTTACAGACTGAAGTTGGACCCCACAGGCTGTGTGTCCAGTTTCCTGTCCAACCAGATTACAGCACACACCTGTTGTGTTCTTCCCCGTTGCCAAGAAGGGTATCCAGGCACGACGTCTCTGCTGATATTTTGGTTCTCAGCTCAGAAGCAGACGGGACCCAAGGACAGATGCCTGGGTGAGGTCACGATGTGGGGATCTCATGTCATCCTGACATGGGAGCAGAGTGGTCACCTGCCTGGGCAATGTGGACACAAGGTCAGTTGCCTCACCAATAGGAGGACGTGCAGGGAGCGCCCGGCAGGTGGGAAGACGCCTCCAGATGACCCCTCCTGTCACCACCTCCTCACCCCGAGTGCTGTTGACCGAGGGAGACTGGAGATTGCCCTTCCAGGTGCAGGCCCTGCTGGGCTAAGCAAACAGGCCAAATGCCCCACTGCCATTGCCCCACCCTTGGGGGGTGCACTGGGGAGGGTCCAGAGCTTCTGGGGGTCCTGTAAGTACCCTCCGGGAAGTGTTCAAACCTGGGGGGTGCGGTCCCTTCCCCCTCTCCAGCTCACTGCCTGTATTCAGGTTACACAAAGGAGTAAGTGAATGAATGAATGAATGAATGAATGAGCAGGTTTTCCAGACCTCACCTCTCCCCCAGCCGCAGGCTACAGGTGCCTCTTCTCCGTGGTGGGAAAAGGCAGCCGTTTGCCAAGGAAGATACTTCTGAGTACTGACTATGTGCCGTGTGGGACAGCCACCTCCTCCCCCAGGGAGCTCACAGCCTCATGGGGACATAGCACAGAGACTGGTTCCGGGGCTGACTCGGCGCTTGCTACGTTAGAACTTCGCTAGGTTCGGCAGCACAGAAGGGGCACTGGAAGGAGGGCTTCTGGGAGGAGGTGACACTGGAGTCCTAGAGGCTGAATCTAAACTGGCTAGTTGAACAAGGGGAAGGGTGAACCTGGTGGTGGGAACCTTGCGCAAAGGTGTGGAGGTGTGAAACAGCTGCTGGGGAGGGACTCGCAGCTCAGGGAACTTGGGTTACACACAGAGGGAAGTGGCTGGAGCGGAAGGCGGCCTGGACCTGGGACGTGGGAAGGGGTGACTTCAGTGCCTTAAGCAGGTGCAACGTGTGATCAGATCGCAACCTTCAGCAAGGTCCTGTGGCCACAGAGTGGCAGAGGGACTAGCAGGCTGAGATCGAGGCCTATATGACGGTCCGAGGTGATGCTGGCGTTGAGCAAGAGCAACGCTTGCTAGGGTTTCAGCCCAACTTCACCTGCTCATTGACAGTGCCGATTCCTCCCCATCGATTCATAATCCAGGAAACTGAGGCCTGGAGAGAAGACGTGGCGGCCTCGAGGGGCTGAGGGCCGCAGCAGGAGGCAGCTGTGATCTTTCCTGCGCTCAGAATGGAACTTGGCTGGGCCGGGCCCTGTTCAGAGAAAGTTTCTCATTGAGTAGTTAGTTCCTCAACTCTGCGGTTTCCTTTCAAGAGAGAGCCGAGTTCACTGAACTTCATATATCCTTGTCCTTCCTCTGCAGAGATAATAGAATTAATGGGATTATTTCCTGTGCACAAGAATAGGGCTGCTAAGAAAACACTGGGGAGTAAAGGCTGTTTGCAAAGGCCAAACTGAAAGGACAAATCTTTGCCACCAGGCAGAAGGAAAGGGTGTGTCTCCACAGGCCGGGGGCACGGTGCCATCAGCGCCTTGCTCTGCCTGAGCCTGCCGCGTGCCTATGCCCTGACTTCCCTCTGCCTCACTGGGCTCAGTCTGCAGAGCCACTGGTCCCGACTCCCCGGTCTTCACTGGGCACATTAGCCGGCTAATTGGTTAGCTTTTGGCAAAAACGGTTCATCCTGGACTCAGTCAAGTCCCAGCTGGACTTTAAGGACCGTCTCTCATTTGAAACGGGGAAACGGAGGTCTCCAGTCACACAGCCACTTGACTGAAGCTGAGGCTGGGAGGTGGGGAAGGACTTCCTTGGTCACGGATCCAGCTGCTGGGTGGCACTGGGAAACAGAAGCTTGCGGAGGAGAAACGGCTTGTCCCGTCCCCCACAGCCTGCTGGTGGCAAAGTGGGGGGTGGATCCAGGTTCTGACCCCCAGCACAGAGCTGGCTCTGTCATCAACCTCCGATCCTGTGTGTGCCCCCCACCTGTTCTCCACAGAGAGACGCCTCAGAGGATCACGGGGGTCCATCTCTGTTTGCTGAGCCTCGGTCATCCTTGACGATGCCTCCAAACCCCGTTAGATCTTATCTCCTCACCTGAGCCATCCTCAAACGGCATCCGTGTGCACAGGTGCACCAGGCAGGCGGGGCAGGGGCATTCCTGCAGCAGGTGGACAATGGCTGGGTTAAGAGGGTCATCTTCTTTTCGCACCTCTTGGTTCCTCACGTTTGTAAATCATTATCCCGGGCCACACAGAGCAGGCAGTGAGCAGGCCTTGCGCCGCCCCGTGACACGGTCGGCAGGGGCTACTCGGGGCGGCTCCCGGCCTCGCGCCCCCTCCCGGTCACCGGGATTGGGTTACCCATCTAATCCCCGCTCCTCTGTCCAACCCCTTTGTGCCCATTGTAATTTATAATCGAGGGGCATGATGCAACCTGCTAATTACATTGCTCGATTTTGAACAGATCCCGGCTCCTCTGACTCAGGCGGCAGAGGGAGGAGGGAGCAGCTGGCTCTGCTTTGTGGCTTATCAGGGCTGGGTTATTCCGCTCACACCCCCTCCCAGCCCTCTGCTTTTGTTAGCCAGGGCTTGCATCACCTCCTGCTTTCCATTTCTCTGGAATTCGTTTTAACGGTTCTTTTTATGAGCTCCTCCATCTTGTTAGCTAATGACTGATGGTGGGGCCGTGATGGGGGTTGCTTTGTGTCTCTATTAAATGTTACATGATTGCAATTATGAGTTAACAAGGGGCAGCTAATAAAAAAACAATAATCTGTTTTTCGGCCTGGGGCAGACATGAGACTCACTGCCTGGTTCCCAGGCTGAATAATTTCAGGCTGTGAGTACCACGAGCTGCTCGAGAAATTGACTGCGGGTAGGATGGGCGCGTTCCAGGCCGTGGGGGTGCGGCCAGGGGGAGGGCAAGGGCTCTCTCTTCCAATCTCGGCCGAGGCCTCTCACCCACCCGGAGGCTCAGCTCCAGCAGGCAGGTGTCTGTGCTCACCGCTGCCCTCACAGCCACTTCTCCTCATCCCAGTGGAGGGAGCTTCGAAAGAGGGGGCTGCTGCATCACTGCCTCTCAAACACCCCGTGATGGCCAGCACGACTGCCCTTCATCAGGGGCCCTTCCCGTTCTGCCTTCGGTTAGCCATGCCTGTGGCTGCCTGTCCTCCCCTAACCTTGCTGGGAGTCGGCCCAAGGACTGGTCAGGAGGAGGGTCAGAGACAGAAGGGGCGATGAGCCCAGACGCCTGCAGCTGGCTATCGCCTTCCTTCGGCCCATGGGATGGGAACGGAGTGACCTGGACCCTTCGTCGCTGCTCCGAGGAGCCCAGAGGCAGGTTGTCGGCTTGTATTGTCCCATGGGGACCACAGTGTGTCCCCAGGATGGACACTGAGCCTTTGCAGGTGACGGGGGCACAGAGGTACTTGGTAAATAGTGATCTGAAGGGGTGGGGAGAGGCACGGATGATGCTCACCAGCCACCGAGAAGATCCCCACTCAGGCCCTGAAGACAGAACCTGAAACACAACCTGTTCACAGGTCACACCGCTGCCGAGGAGCTGGACTGGGTCCCTTCTGCACAACCAGGGACACGGCAGCGCCTGCCCTGAGGGGCGTCTGGGGAGTGGAGGAGCAGGGCTCCTGAATCCTGGCGTAGGCTAGTCAAAGCCTCTCCCTGGGCCTCGGTTTCCCCACCGTTTAAGCTTGCACGTCAGTGTTCTGTCTGCAATCTAGTCCAGTGACTGCCCCTTCTGCCTCTAGCCACTTCCCGCTCCCGCCCTCACCCCCACCCCACAGACTGTGAGCTCCTTCGGCAGCGGCTGCCTTTCCCCGGCTCGGCTTTTTAGATTCCTTAGTAAGTGCTGAAGTAACGGGCAGCTGAACCTAAGTGCTCCCGAATGCCCACTCGTGCCAGGCCGCCTACCAGGTGCTTCCTGTGCTACCAGGAGGGTCCTCTTAGTGCCCATTTCACAGCTGATGTCCATGAGGGTGGGCTGAGCCAGAAGCTGAGCGTGGGCTGAGGGCCCCCCCTTCCCGGACTCTCATGGCCTGGGTGGCAGCGGGGCCACTGTAGGGCAGGAGCCGGCAAGGGCCACCGCAGGCTGGGCGACAGGAGGAACACAGTCTGAGGACATGGCTGAAGTGCATCTTCAAACACTGTGGCCACGCTGTGGGCGCCGAGAAACCACAGCCGCCCACATCTCCACGGCCTGGGCCAGCCCGGGGCAGGAGGCCGAGCTGGCAGTGGCAAGGGGGTGGGGAGGGGCGGGCAGGGCTGCGCCATCCTCACTCACAGAAAGCCTGAGCCATGGCAGGGCTGGCTGCATAATTTGGGGGGCCTTGGCTCAGAAATTATTACGTATTTCAAGTTGGCAACAGCAGAGCGTTAAACTGAGCTGGGGCCCTTGTCAGCCGGGTGCGTCTGTGCATCTGGTCAACGGGTTGCTTGCATGGCTCCCAGCTCAGGGTTCTCCTTGGCACGGCACTCAGGTAGTAGAACTGGTGTAGAAGGTCTGGCCCCTCTCTGCTTGGGTGGGGCCTCTGTAACCCACAGAGCAGGGCATGGCAGGGCTGGCAGAGGGGCCAGTCACCAGGAAGACTCGTGCTGTGGACAAGGCAGGGGAGCACACTGCTGGGGTGGCAGGCAGGCAGGGAAGTAGGCGCTCAGGGCTGGGCCCACCTGTGACTCACCCCGGCCTGGCTGCTCAGCGATGCTGTTGCCGGTGCTTCCACGATGAGTAAGTTGGGGAGAGGTCCAAGTCCCGCCAAAGGCCTGAGCCACCCATAGACCTCGAGGTGCAGGCAAGTCCAGGATCCTGGGGGCGCCCAGAGCTGCGCAGGCAGCTTGACTCCAGAGGCTGGAGTTGGGAGCCTGCTCTGAGTCTGCAAGCCCCAGGCTGACTCTCGGCAGCGGGGATGACTGGCTCATGGCCCTCCTCTGCCCAGGAGCATAGGATGCTCCTGGGAGGCTGGGCTGAGCCCCAGTTTGTATCTCCCACCACAGCACTGAGCGTAAGGCCTTGCACACAGTGGGTCAGGAAATACTGGTTGAGTAAACACATGGAATAATGAGAGGAAATCCATATGCTCCTCATTTGTCTCAGGGAAGACTTGTTGCTTGGCGGTCAAGTAGAGGAACTGTGTTCTCTTCTTTAGCAAAATTGGCGGCATGAGTTTTCCCCAACACTCCATCCACACATTAGTTACTGTATGTGTGTCCATGTGGGAATGCATGTGTGGGGAATGTACATGCATAGGGCAGACTCATGTAGAGCGTAGAGATGCATGCATGTGTGCATGTTTCTGTGGAGGCACCCAGGCCACACCCAGGGGCTCATGTATGTGGACATGTGCCACACACACTCAGCAACCTTCTGCTTCCTGGACTCCACCTCCCAGCTGGTCACCCTGCCTCAGGCAGCACCTCAGCATGAGGGAGGCGGAGAAGTGTGGTGGCTGGGAGGGCAGGCTGTCCGGTTAAGTCTGGACTCTGCCCTTCACTCACTGTGCATTCTTGGGCAAGTTACATAAACTCTCTGTGCCTCAGTTTTGCTGTCTGTAAAAGGGTCTCGCAACAGCACTTCCTTCATGAGCTATAAGGCACAGAAAATCCTGCCTAGTACCGAGTGGGAGCTGAACAAAGGTTGTTATTCGTATCTTGGCTGGGAGCTGCTGCTGCAGCCGGTGCCAGGACCAGTATGGAGAGACGGCCTGGAGCCTGTATCCATCCATCTCTGTGAACGTGATGGGCAGGTTCCAAACACCGGCTACCCTGGCCAGGGAGACAAGAGGAGAGGGGATGGCTGGCGTGTGCAGGCGACAGCACCCTTCCGTCTCCTCGGAGGGTCCTGGGGAGGCTGCTGAGGAATCCCCAGATTTGGAACACACACGTGGTGGGGCACGGCAAGGTAGGAGCGGCTCTTTAAAAGCAGTCCTCCAGGGACTCGGAGCCTGGCCCCGGAGGCCACCCACCCACTGCAGGGACTGGCGGCCGCTAGGGGCGAGGTAAATCACCCGAGATTGCCCTCTGGAATGTGGTCGCTGCGAAAGGTAACACGCATGTTACTGCTACATAAACACAGTTAAACTATTTACGATGGCCTCAGCCTGGCGGCCCCAGGAAGCCATGCGGGGGTGGGTGGGCCCGCCTCAGCCCTGTGGGCCATGATGGTAGGGGGAGGGAGTTATGCTGGCAACAGCCAGATCCTTGGCACGTTTCCTCTGCCACTCAACCCAAGGGCCCGCGTGGCCTGGGGGAGGCATCCCTGTGTAGACCAGAAAAATGTGTGTTGAAATTATGCAAAGTGAAAGAACAACAAAATCTCCTTTTTGTTCTATTCTAGCCCTTGTCCTTTGGCCCGGTTTGTGGAGGAAGCTTTTTTTAAGTAAGCAGGAGCTTTTGCTCCTGAATCCCAAGACTACACTGGGACCCATCTCCATGAGGGATCCTGGAGGGAAAACTGAGGGAAAGACTCCACCCTGCTCCGAAGAGCTCCCAGCCCCTGCCTCCAGGAGCCGCCAGCTTGAAGGAGGAGCCAGCCCCTGTCCTCAGCTTCATCCCCCGCACCTGCCCAGGCTGAGAGTAAAGACACAGTTCTGTCCCCTAGAACTAAGGAACCAGCTGCCCAGGGGGTGCCAATGCCCTAAGGGTGGCAGTGGCCACCAAGGAAAGCCTTGCTGAGAACTCACCTGGATTCATTCAGAGTGAGGCCCTTCCATACCCCCGGACAGGCCTCAGCCTTGGTCCACTGTCTTTCTACTTGTGTGCCATCACCTACCATATATTTAAAAGGTACCAGGGTCACCAAAGAGGCTGATCAACACAAGAGGGAAGTACCAGCAGGGTGTGGAGGTCTTGCCCACTTCTGAGCCTTATCCCAGGCCCTCCAGGGCTCCCCCTCCTCCCCTGCCCTGCCCCCGGCTGCCTCTCCTGCGATTGCTCCTGCAATCGCTGTGCCTGGAGTGCACCCGCACCCCTCCCTGCTCACCCACCTGCTGAGCACCTGCAGGTTGGGCCTTCCTGAGCAGTCAGGCAGCAAGGCCTTCTCTCGCCCATCGTCTACATGGCCCAACCCAGGCCATCCGGATTAATCTGCTTGTCTTCCAGCTCCCCCACTAATAGTCACCATCATTAATTGAAGGCCTTTGCCATGCCCGATGCTGGCCTTATCAACTCACATATATTCTCTCCAGTTTCCCATCACCACTTGGTAAGTGGGGCATTCTGGCCATTTCAGAGATGAGGAACCGAGGCTGGGAGCGGTGGGGCAGTCTCCCAGAGTCACATGGCTGGTGTGTGGGCTGGCTTCTGACATCCATGTTCTGTCCACTGTGCCACCTGGCCCACTCCACTGCACACCCCAGGGGACAAAGAGCAATGTGTCCTCTATTAGGTGGGGTCAGTGGGAGGGGGGGAGAGGGGGTGTTAATGAAAAATAAAATAATTTACACATGAGTGAAGTTATCAATTCAAAAAGTTTACCTTAGGGGAGAGCAGTGATTCTGATCTTGCTATTGTTCAGTATGCTTTAAAAATACTTATGTTTTTATTGATTTCAGAGAGGAAGGGAGAGGGAGAGAGAGATAGAAACATCAATGATGAGAGAGTATCATTGACTGGCTGCTTCCTGCATGCCCCCTACTTGGGGATTATCAAGTGCCCTGACTGGGAATCACACTGTGACCTCCTGGTTCATAGGTCAACACTCAATCACTGAGCTGCACCGGCCAGGCTGTTCAGTGCATTTTTGTTTTTGTTTCACATCTCATTTATTTATATCAAAAGGTACAAAATGGGGGTCAAAGCCAAGTCTTCATCCCTGTCCTATCCCAGCCCACCAGCCCCCTCCCTTCAGGCTTCAGCTGTGGGGACTCCACCCCGACACATCCCCGGCCTCCAGAGCATGCCTGTCTGCCTTCAAGCAGCTTACTCACAAGCACTTTTAAAGTCAATTAAACTCATCACATCAGAATCAAATATTTTTTACCCAATATAATCCATCATGTTAGTCTTTAGACTTGAATTCAAATAACATTTTTAAAATATATTTTTATTGATTTCAGAGAGGAAGAGAGAGGGAGATAGAAACATCAACAATGAGAGAGAATCATTGATCGGCTGCCTCCTGCACGCCCCACATTGGGGACCGAGCCCACAACTCCGGCAAGTGCCCTGACTGGGAATCAAACCGTGACCTCCTGGTTCCTAGGTCGACACTCAACCACTGAGCCATGCCAGCTGGGCTCAAATAACATTTTTTAAATAAACTCTTTACTCAGAATAGTTTTAGATTTACAGAAAAATTGCCAGGATAATACAGAATTCCCATACCCTCTGCACCCAGCTGTCTGAATTTGCATGCTATATTTGTCACAATTAATAAACTCCTATTGGTGCCTTATTGCCCACTAAATTTCAGACATTATTCAGATTTCATTGTTGTTATTATTATTATTAATGTCCTTTTTCTGTTTCAGGATCCCATCCAGGATGCTACATTGCATTTAGTCATGTGTCTCCTCAGGCTCCTCATGTCCTTGGTTTTGATGACCTTGGCAGTTTTGAGGTGCACTGGTCAGGTATTCTGTAGCATGCCCCCCCATTAGGGTTTGTCTGATGTGTGAGGTTCAAGTTGGGCATTTCTGGAGGAAGACACAGAGGTAACACACCATTCTCGTCACATATCGAGGGCGCATTCTATCAACATGACATATCACTGCTGATGTTGCGACGTGGACCTCAATCACCTGGCTGAGATGCTGTCTCCCAGCTTTCTCCACCACAAAGCTGCCCCCCTCCTTCCATACTGCCCCCTTTGGATGGAAATAGCTATGCAGAGCTTATACTGCATCGGTAGGATCTATTCCTGCTCCTCCAGAGTAAAGCATCCATATCATTATTTGGGATTCTCTTGCATGAAAGACTGGTCTCTCCTTCCCCATTTAATTATTCAATAATTTATATCAGTGTGGACTCGAGGAAATTTATTTTATACTTCAGGTTATAATCCAAAAACGACTTTATTTCATTCATCAAACTGTTGCATCTGTGACCACTAGGGAATTCTTTCCATCAGTTTTGGTGGGGTATTTGGAGCACTTCCTACTTGCTCTAGGCTCATCCTGTTTATTCCTCTCCCCAGTCCTCAAATCAGCCTTTTACCCAAGGAGTCCTGATTCCATTAAGCAGAGAAGGGTATTAGAAACCAAGATATGAGCATGAGGCGCACTTGTCGCCACTGGGGTGTGGCTGCTAATAGACCCTCCCAGCCGATGGAGAAAGGAAATATATGTGTGTCCATATGTGTGTGTACAGGCACACCTGGGAGATACTGAGTGTTTGGTTGAGGCTACTGCAATACAGCAAGTCACACGAATGTTTTGGCTTCCCAGTGCACATGGAAGTTATATTTACACTGTAATGTAGTATATTAAGTGTGCAGTAGCATTATGTCTAAAAAAGCAATGTACATACTTAATTGAAAATACTTTACTGAAAAAATTACCTGCTGCTAAGGAATGCGAAGCGTCATCTGAGCCTGTTGGGAAAATGGCGCCAGTAGACTTGCTTGACTTAGGGTGGCCACAGAGCTTCCATTTGTAAAAACACTCAATATCCGTGAAGTGCAGTAAAACAAGGTATGCTTGTACCAAGCCACGTGTACACACATTTCTGTAAGTATTTCTTGTGTAAGCATCTCTACCCATGTTAAGCTAACCATGCGTTCACACTAATCTCCAGCTCTAATCCACATGGATGATGCTAGCCTTCTCTCCTGACTTTTCTGTAACCTCTCACCCCTATACTGGCTCCTACCACCCGCCATCTACCTACTTAATTGTTCAATTCCAATGTGAATGTATATTATTTCGTTGCAAACTCACATTTCCACAGGAAGCAACTTTCTCAGCTAGACTACAGTGCTTGTGGGTAGTTTCCTCGGTCTTACGTCTTACAGATCCACTCATTTCCAAAGTTACTTAGTCAGCGTCTTGCCTCCCACCCCCTTTAATTAAGTGGTTTTATGCTTCTGTGATACAGTTGGATTCTTTCGTCTCATTCTGCACTCCACCCTATGATCTCCCGACGTCCAAAATGATTTTTAAAAATTTGCGTACACCAAGGCTCACTTCTATGGGTTTTGATCATCACAGTGTCCACCATTTCGGCATCTCACAGAATAGTCCCATCACCATAAGAAATGTTTCCGTGTTTCATCTGTTCAACCCTCCTCTCACCCCAAACCCCTAGCAACCACTGATCTGTTTAGCATCTCTGTAGTTTTGCCTTTCCAGAACATCGTATGGTATGTAGCTTTTCCAGGCTGACTTCTTTCACTCAGAAATACACATTTAAGTTCATCCATGTCTTTGAGTGGCTTGGTAGTTCACTTCTCTTTACTGCTAAACAGTATTCAATTGTGTGGATGTACCACAGTTCGTTTCCCTTAAAGGACAGCTCTACAAAAGGACACCTTGGTCATGTTGGCAAGTATATTTTTGGAAATTATGAATAAATTGCTGCTATAAACATTCACAAACTGGGTTTTGTCTGAACATAAGTTTGAAATCAGTGGAGGAAATACCAGGGAGAGCAACGGTTGAGTCGTGCGGTAAGACTACGTTTAGTTGTGTATGAAACTGCAAAGTGTCTGTACTACTCTGCGTTCCCACCAGTGAGGAAGGAGAGTTCTTGTTGCTCCACATTTTCACCAGCAATTGATATTGTCAATTTGGGGGGAGATTTTAGCCATTCGGATAGCTATAGAGTAGTTTTCATTGTTGTTTTAATTTTGCATTTCCCTAATGATGAATAACATTGAGCATCTTTTCATATGCTTGTTTGCTATCTATATATCTTCTTTGATGAGCTGTCTGTTCAGATCTTTGCCCATTTTTCAAATTGAGTTGTCACTAACTTTTGGTTGTTTAAAGATATCAAGTTCAGCCTTAGCCTGTTTTGCTCAGTGGTTAGAATGTAGGCCCACGGACTGAAGGGTCACAGGTTCAATTCTGGTCAAGGCTCAGTTGCAGGCTCAATCCCTGGCCCCAGTGAGGGCACATGCAGAAGGCAACCAATCAATGTGTCTCTCTCATATTTCGCTCTCTCTGTCTCTCCCCTTCTTTCCACTCTCTCTAAAAATCAATGGAAAAAATATCCTTGAGTGAGGATTAACAATAAAATAAAGTAAAATTAAAAATAAAGTAAAGTATATCAAGTTCACATGAATTTTGAAAGGGGAGGGTCAAGCATAGCTGAGGACTATCAGCTTTTAGATAAGATGCCTAGGAAAGATTCATGTTATTATTATTACACTTCATGAAGACCTGGAATCCCAGAGCTAAAAAGAGACTTCAGAGTCCTTTTATAGGAAAACTAGAGGCTCAGTGCATAAAAATTTGTGCACTCGGGAGGGAGAGTCCCTCTGCCCGGCCTGTGCCCTCTTACAGTCTGGGATCCCTCGAGGGATGTCCACCTGCTGGCTTAGGTCTGCTCCCTGGGTGATCGGGCCTAAGCTGGCAGTCAGACATCCCTCTGGCAGCCCGGGAGCTCTCAGGGGATGTCCACTTGCCAGCGGGGAGCAGGCCTAAGTTGCAGTTGGACATCCTTAGTGCTGCTGAGGAGGCAGGAGAGGCTCCTACAACCACCGCTGTACTGGCAGCTTTCTAGCTTGTGGATGAGCAGAGCTCCCCCCCCCCCCCTGCCGTGGGATTGCCCTGACCACCAGGGGAAGCTCCTGCATTGAGCATCTGTCCCTTGGTGGTGAGTGTGTGTCATAGTAACCAGTTATTCCCAGTGGTTCTGCTGTAAGGGTCAATTTGCATATCACCCTTTTATTATATAGGATAAATGGGATTTTGAGAGGAGAAGTAGTGGAATGGCAGAGATATGTACTACCCACTACACACCCACACTGGGAAATGTGGGGGAACCACAGGACTAGTTTGGCCAATAGGCCGTGAATGGAGATGCTGTCTGTTTCTTCTGGGTCAACACATTTATGAGCTAGTGCATAGCCCTCCTGCTCATTTCTGTTCCTCCAGAAATGTGTTGAAATTTGATGTGTCCAGCATCCAGGGTCCGTAACTATGTGGAGCAGAGCCCCCGCCAATCTCACTTGATCAAAATAAATGAGCGAGAAATAAATCTTTGTAGTTGAATTCACGGAGATTTCAGGGTTCATGTGTTACTGCAGCACAGCATGGCCTATCCTGGCCACACAGCCAGTCATTGGGTCATGCCTTTGGCATAGTGTTTATATCAGCAGATTCCCCCCAAACCTGGTGGTGTGCTGGTCCAGGAAAAAGTTACTTACAGGAGAGAGATCATTTCAGTGAACCGACATCTACTGAGCCCTACCACACGCCCGGCCTTCTGTAAGCACATGCCTTGGTCAGTCTGGGGTAAGGTGACCAGACGTCCTTCTTTTGGTGGGAGAGTCCCGATTTTTAACAGTTTGTCCCTCATCCCACGGCATTTTAAAAAAGTCCCGATTACTCTTTGTAATATTTTAAGTAATAATAATAATAATAATAATAATAATAATAATAATAGAACCCGCCCGGCCAATGGTGTATCGCTTTAAATCTGGTCACCTTAGTCTGAGGAGAAGGTCCATCTCTCTGCTGAACTGTCTGCTCTTTCCACTTACTGGTCCTTATCTCCCCAGATGGCACGTGGGGTTGACAAAAAGAAACTGGAGTTAACTTTCCCAACAACAGAACAATCCTTACAGCAGATCTCCCCACCCAAGTCAAGCCCTCAGAATTCCCAATAAACTCCAGGACCCTCAAAAGTTCTACAGAAGAGAAGGTCTCAGGAGCTCTGTTCTCTCTTTAGCATTTTTTCTTCAAACTTGGAGCTTGCCTCTGCTGACCCCACCCTTTCCAGAGGAGCAAGACCCTCCCATCCCCACTGCCCGGAAGGTAGGCAGGCACCCATCAGCATTTCACAGGTCGCCTCCCCAGCCCTTCCCCACCTGGAGCGCCTTGCCCTGGGCTGGGCCTCTGACAGCAGGCCCCAGGCTATGCCCAAACGTCACCCGAGGCCTCCTAGACTCCTAATCACAGTATCTAGGGCCTGAGACGGTCCTCTGGGCAGGGCAGTGTGAAGTGATGCTCATAGGCTCAAAATCAAGACCTTGACCTCATTAGCGCAATGTTCCGATCAGCCGGCTGCGGGAAATGTGATGATGTTAATGAAGTGCTGATTTATTTAATCCCCGTTCTGGTGAAATGCCTGCATTTACCTCCCCCTGTTCTGTCCAGGGGCTTTACACTCCTGGGAACACAGCCAGGGGTGGAGCCGGAGGGGAAGGACCCCGGGGGGAAAGGGATCACCCAGACCTGGATTCATTTCCTGGCTTCTGTGACCCCGGGTAACCTTCCCGAGGCCAGGATTGAGCAAGGATTATGGGTTTGGCACTGCGCCTGGCACGTAGGACGCTTGGTAAATCATAGCCACTATTATCATACTGTTAATTATTATTTTATTCTATCAGCTGAAGGATGATTTTCCATTGCTCCATCCTGCTTACTGGGAGGCAGGAGATTAAAGACGGGTGTTGTCCAATGTAACTTCTGCAGTAATTGAAATGTGCAGTATCTGCATTGTCCGGGGTGGTAGTCACTAGTCACATATGACTACTGGGCAGTTGAAAGGTGGCGGGCACAACTGAGGAACTGAAGTTTTCATTTTAATTATTTCAGAGTTGCATAGTCCCATGAGTTTACTGGCTCCTGCACTGGGCAGTGCAGGTGTGGAGGGAAAGGACGGCCTCTGGGGTGGACCCCCTGCTTCCAAGCTGTGCAACCTTGAGCTCGTTGCTTAGCCTCTCTGGGCCCCAGTCTCCTCATCTGTAAAATGTGGATATGATAGTTCTGATTTTCTAGGTGGTTGTGAGGATGACATGGATCCATCTATATGAAGTGCCCCATGTTAGAAGGGCTGAAGGAATGTTAGCTTTTTAAAAAATATATATATTTTATTGATTTTTTACAGAGAAGAAGGGACAGGGATAGAAAGTTAGAAACATCGATGAGAGAGAAACAACCATCAGCTGCCTCCTGCACACCTCCTACTGGGGATGTGCCCACAACCAAGGTACATGCCCTTGACCAGAATTGAACCTGGGACCCTTCAGTCCACAGGCTGACGCTCTACCCACTGAGCCAAACCGGTTAGGGCAGGAATGTTAGCTTTTATCATTGTTCTCTTTAGCGCTGCCTGGGGCCTGGCCTGTAATCCATGCACATGACTGTGTCTCCTGTTTGAGGACCTCTGTTCCTGCTCTGAATTTCTCATGGGCTCCAGCCGGGGCAGATAAAACCAGTGCCCATGGACCAGGGAGTGAAGGGAACTCAGAATGCCTAGGGCAGGAGAAGGATGGGCAGCACTTGATTGACAGCCCAGGCCACCTGTCTCCCCACAGGGGTGTGGTCTCGCCCTTCTCGGTGGCCGCAGGAGGCGGGCTCATCCTCTGGTGCTGGGGCATTTGGGGTAAGGCCGCCTGGAAGAGGGGGGTCAGATGGACTCAGGAGCCAGGGACTTTCTCCATCCCAATCTCTCAGGCCAGGGAGCCATAGGAGCCTGACTGTGTCCCCTCGATTGTGCCCCCTCCAAACACAGAGATGACCTGCTCCCCCACCAGACGCGGCCACGAAGCCAGGGAGGCCAGAAGTCAGGAGGACCTCCCGGAAAGCAGCGGGCTTTGAAGAAATGGAGGATCTGGGTCCAACACCAGGACCCTGGAGCCAGGTCCCTGGAATTCCCCCTTCCTTCTCGCCCGAGGAGGAACCGACTTCCTCCATCTCAGGGCCTGGGTGCAAGCCCTGCTCCTTTCCCCTCAGCTTCTTCCCCTGCAGAGATGCAGGGGCCACAGGGGGATTTCTGGGTGCCAGGACTTCTGATGCCCCAAGAGGCACCGCCTCAAATTCCCCCAAAGAACTCATCAGCATCAGGAGCCAAGGACTTTCTGAGGGTCCCATCGTCCCTGTCTTCATCCTGGCCGGTTGCTTACCTGTCCTGGACTCAGTGAGAAATGGAAGGGTACACGGGCCTGAGAGGACACCTCCATGTCCCAGGGCAAGGCCAGAGTTCCCTCTGCCCCTAGTGTCTGGAGCAGCCCTCCCTTCAGAGCCATAGACGAATGCACAAGGAACAGAGTCTCTAAAGATAGGTCATGGGCGGGGGGCAGGGGCAGAAGACCACCCTTGCCCCACTTTTCCTGATTTCAGGATAAGAGGCAGCAGGAGACACCAAGGTGTTGAGAGCGTGACAGTGGGTTGTAGGAGCCAGTTATATCGAACCATCTGCTCGGGCTGGTGGGAGAGGTCTCTGGCGGAGTGGAATGGTGAGAAATCTGGGATTTAACATACACAGGACGCCCGGCTGATACCATCTCTCCGCTGGACTCAGAGTCAGACAGACTTGGCTTTAAATGCAACCACGCCCTTGGCTGGCTGAGTGACCTGGGCTGACTGGGTAACGATGCGTCTCTTCAGTTTTCTCATCTGTGAAATGGGGACACAACAATCACCCAGGCTGTATGGAGGAGGGAGGGAGGCCGATAGGGGAGTGGCCCCAGTCCCGTGCCTGGCACACACTAGGGAACAGAGAGGTGGCCAAGACTGGGGGTTCAGGGAGGGGAAGACCTGCAGGAAGGTAGGTTGGGGGCAGGGAGCCAGCCCTCATACTGGTCTCGCAGCTGCACCCCAAGGGACAGGCCCCACGCTCTGTGAACAATGAGAGCCTTCCATGTCCCGGCCCCATTCCTACACCCCACTTCCAGGCACTCCTGGGGGACAGTGAGGGAACCGAGGCCCCTCCCTGGACTTCTCTGCTCTCCTGGCAGGCCTGTGCCCCCCTTCATTTGCTAACCTTCATGATACGCTCAGAGAGAGCTGGTTCCCCTCAACTGGTCCTACTCCTTCCCCTGCGAGACCCCCAGGGAGCTCCGAGAAGGCAGGCCCTGGGCTGGGGGCCAGGGCTGCTGAGTGTTGGGGCAGGGAGGCCGTGGGTGATTTGGGGTCCAGCCAGTGGGCAGGTTTGCTGGGGGCCCACTTCCCCCATATTCACGTATGTACTGAAACCCCTCTGGACCTCAAGGTGGGGACAGGAAGGAAGCTGACCCCCTCGGCGGGCACTGTGGCACCAGCTAGCCCTGACTGAGCAACCTTGGAGGGCCTCCATGCCCTGCGCCCGCAGCAGGGGTGAGCGGGCTCTGTGGCCACCGGGCTGTAAACAGCCTCACAAAGTCAGCTCAGGCCAGACTCTCCCCCTGCCAAGGAGGGGACCGAGGGGCAGTGAGGGCTTGGGAAGCAGAGCTCTCCGACATAGAGTGTCTTTAATTCCGTTTTAGGCGGCTTGGATGCAAAGGAACAACGCTCCTGTCACACTTAGACGCAGCCCCCCGCCCTTAGCCGGGGCCTCCCTGGCAGCGGGGCTGTGTCTCCCCACCAGATTGGCCTGAGGGGTGGGGTGGCCTCAGTCAGCTTTGACTTACTCCCGCCATCCGGGAAGGACCACAGTGTGCCTAGGAAGGAGAAAGCTCTCACCTGTGGTGTCCAGCAGGATCTGAGATGATTCGTTACCAATGTAGGTAACCGGGGAGGGGGGGGGGGCGCTTGTTTAACCTTCCTGAAGAGCTGTGGAGCCCTGGAAGGTTCTCTTCGTCTCCCCCACATCTTGTTCTTCCCCTTACCTCTGCCAGGCCTTCCAGGGGCAGGAGAGCTGGGGCTGGCCGGGGAGTGGGGCAGGATAGGGCCAGGGATGTGGCTGAGGGGTAGAGAGCTGCTCTGCTCCGGACCCTGTTCTCTCTCACCCCTGCTCCTCACTCCCCAGCTGGCCCCTCTGGCCATTCTGCAGCCCTGCCTTGCCCAGCAACCCTAGCAGGGCACCCACTCCCTCCCCCTGTGCCCACAGGAGAGGGCGCCCGGCTGCCCACTGCCAGGTACAGAGGATAAAAATACCCAGTGGAAAAACACATGGATGCAGGTCAAACATTAACCTGCAGGACCTGGCGTGCCGGCCACAGTGTCCCTTCCCAGGCTACCTGGCCACTAGCATGCAGCTGGAGACGATGTCCTGCCCCTCTGACCAGCACTGTAATCCTCAGACATTTACCCCCATCTTCCCCAGGAGGCGGCCCCCTGAGGACCCCGAGGGTGGGACCTGGCCACCTGGAGGCTGCAGGCCTGATTCCCCCTCCACTCAGCCTGGGGTCTCCCCTAAAGCTCTCTGGGTGCAAAGTTCAACCCAGCTCCCAAGTGAAAACAGCACCCCGGGCCCTCGGCGGGAGGAGCCCAGCTCAGAGACGCTGGGGTCCTCAGGTTTTCTGTCCATCGACTGCAGAGCCAAGCTCACATAGAATCCGGAAGGAAGGACAACAGGCAAAGGAGAGGGAGTGGGGAGAGGAAGGTCCAGCCAGTGCTGGCACCCGCCCCTCTGTACCCTGAGAGGCCCCGGAGGGAGGCATCCGGAGAGGCAGGCAGGTGAGAAATCCCAGCCTTAATGTGCCAGTGTGCCAGCTCAGGTGTGCGGGGCTGGGCCGACCAGAGGGATGGGTGTGCTCCCTCTGGGACACATGCTTCAGGCCCACCCCAGTGGTACCAGGCAGGTCCTACTGGCCTACACGCCTACCCAGGACTGGCCAGCATCCCATGGCTACCTGAGTTTCAGCAGGCGACAGCCTGGCTGGCCCTCACTCCTCACCCCTAGGATCCATTGCCCAGTGGTTCTAGGAAATGCCTGCACGGCAGCCTTGAGCCTGGACAAATGCCCCGTTTTTTGGTCAAGGAAGCTTGTACACAGCGAGAGCAAAGTCCACCAGGCACAGCACGACTGCCGTTGCCTGGAGTCCAATGGGCCTCCCTCTGGGCCCGAGTGGGATTTCGGGGGCCCTGGGAGCAGGGAAGCCCTCCCGGCCACTTTGATGTCCACGGCAGCATTGCAGCCGCAGGGTGGAGAGTGTGTAAATATTAACTTTTAAGGGGAAGCAGAAGGCTGGGATGGAGATCAGCACGGGCCTCAGCCACCTCTCTCGGCAGCTGAGAGCTGGCCAGCTGGGTGGCGTCAGTGGCCCATTGCCAGGTCGAGAGCCGCACTGGACGGAGTTGGGAGGCCCGGGCCTGGCTGTGAGGGACAGCACGGCTTTCCGAGGCACGGAGTTTTCTACCCAGGACTGTTCTGCCGGCTCCTGGTGATGCTTCTCACCAGGGAGGCCTCCCTGTGCCAGGACGAGGCTCTCGAGAAAGCACCTGAAGGCCCGCCCTGCCGCTGACCCAGCCAGGCCACACAGGAGGCCCCCTGGGCTTAAAGGCCTTCGGTTTGGAGCCACGTTCTGCCACTTAAGTAGCCATGTGGTCTCGTCTGCGTTACTAAGCCTCTGTGAGCCTCAATGATCTTATCTATAAAATGGGAACAGTTATGTCCAGTCCTCAAGGTTAGCTGACCTCCCTCTAATGCCTGGCACAGGGAAGTTATTCTGTGGAAGGTTGCTTCGGTTAGTTTTTCTCTCCACTCTGGGCTCAGTTTCCTCCATCTGTAAAATGGGGATAATCAAGCCCAGCTCACAGGACTCAATGAGCAGATCTGTCTATGTTGTTGTTGCACATGGACATAGGTCGGTAGCTATCCGCATGAGTCTTATCTGTGCCCCTCTCTGCAGCTTGATTTCCTCATCTGGATTCGGTCATTTCTGTGGGCCTCGGCTGGAGGTCCCGGGTGCTCCATACCTGCTTCCTGAACACATCACACACCCTGCTCTTCCGCTCCCTGCATCTCAGCACCCTCGCTATCATACTGACATCTGCTTTGGCTCCCAGAGCAATTACCTGTTGAGCTGAACAAAGGCTGGGGAGAGAGAGGCAGGTAATAAGACAGCTAGAAGCCCTGGCTTTGAGGAAAGAAGCAGGCCGAGGTGTTAACCTGAGCTCTGACCTCAGGCCCAAGAAACAAAGCCAGTGATGTGGGGGGTGGGTGTGAGGTGGGGGTCAGGATTAATTTTCCCCAGCTGAGGAGCCAGAGCTGGGGGAAGGAGCCATGTTTGCATCTGGATGCCATCTGGATAAGGGCAAACACCAAGGGGCCACTCGAGGAAATGCCTGAGCAGCAAATCAAATCCTGCAGAGAAATTGCGAACCCTTGAAATGAATGTCTGAGGGAGAGGAATGTGTCTGGGGAGTGCTGCTGGTGGTGGGAGACCAGGCTGGGAAAGGAGGCCAAGAGGGAGAGGAAGGGACCAAACCTGGGGGCCTCCGGTAGGGGGAGGGGGAGGGGGGCAAAGGACCTACCTGGGCTGGTGGCCTCCAGCAGATACTGAGGCTGGATATCTGGGCTGGGGATGAGGAAGGAAGGGCCCCCAAACACTTAGAGTGCTGCTATCTTCAGATCAATGACTTGTCCACTCCATACACATTGATATAGCACCTACTGTGCTCACAGCCTCAGGTATGGGCAGCCTAGACTCTCACAGGTGTGGAACAGCATGGCTTTGGGTTCTGACAGATTCTAATCCTCTCTCTCTCCTTGAACAAAAGTTAACTCGCTTGGCCAAGCCTCCATTAAGGGCATAATCTCGAAGCTTCTTGGGCCTTTCTGGGTTGTGTGGTCAGTGCTAGCCTTGAGTGGGGATCAGAGCAAGGCAGGAGGTCCGGGGACCCTCACCCTTCCAGAGGCTGCATAGCCCCTTGGTCCTACTCAAATGTGAAGTGACTGCTGCCCACTCAGTCCCAGGGAGATGCGCTGTGATTGACCCTGAGGGGAGGTCAGGAAACACACACCCAGTTCAGCTGGTGACTGCAGGGCCCGGACACCGCCTTCTCCCACGGCACCCCCTGCACCAGGTCAGGCAGGCACAGGTGTGTGCACATAGTGTGTATGGATTTGTACAAGTTTTTGCATTTGTGGGTCTGCACATGTGCTTGTATGCTTGCATGTGTGTTGTTATTTGCATGTGTTTTGTGTGTCGTGTACAAACATTTGTGTTTAACATGTGAAAATATCTCTGTGTTATGCAAATGTGGGTGCATGTTTATGTGTGCGTGCGCATATATTTATATGTTTATGTGGTTTTGCCTGTATGATATGTGTATGTGTTGTATGTGTGAAGATATAATATGCATGGGTTTGTAAGTAAGGTATTATGTGTTTGTATAATGTGTTTGTGGATGTATGAATCTGTAAATTGGCATGCCTGTGTATTATGTATGGATGTGGATGTGCATATCAGATGCAATTATATACGTGTATATGTGTATATGGTACACTCGTGTGCAAATAAATGTGGGTGCAAATGAGTAGATGTGAATAACGTATACTGTATATGTGCTTGCATGTTAGTGTGTGTAATGTGTGGGTCTGTGTCTGTAGGAGGCAGCCTAGCATGTTAGGAACAGCCCTGGACTTGTAGCCAGAGGAGGCAGTTTGACCCATGTCCCCTGGTGGTGAGGCCTAGAGGCACTTCATTGGCCTTTCGGAGCCTCTGAAGGCCCAGCTATCACCACACCACCTGCACTCCCTGCCCTGCCTCCCACCCAGGGTGGAGGAACACGTGGACAAGTAGGCAGCCCAGGGCAGGACCAGCACCGGAAGGTCGTCCAGATTCAGCCCTGCCACCAGGCGTGCAGAGGAGCAGGACACAGGGGCTGCCCTCACCCCGTGTCCAGTCAGCTGTAGCGACAGAAACAGCGTGAGGTGCTGCAGGGCCGGGTGGCACAGGCCTCAGTGGGGAGAGAGCCTGGGGTCACCTCCTAGCTCTGCCACTTACGTGCTCTGGGATTGGGGGCAAGTCACTTACCCTCTCTGTACCTCAGTTGTTTCCTCTGAAAAATGAGATCATAATAGCGTAACCTCAGAGGGCTTTTGTAAGGATTAAATGAGTTAATGCGTGGAAAGTTCTTAGCAGAGAGCCTGGCACAGAGAAAGTGCTCAGTAGGTCCTACTCACTGTTCGCTGTTATTGTCATTATAAAGGGAGAAGCCCCTGCGTTAGTTCTAAGTACATGAAGGACTTGTATGCATGCACATAAGCATAACCAATGGACACAAAACACTGGGGAGTAGGGGAGGCCAGGGGAAGGGCAAGGGAGAAAAAGAGATATATGTACTAATCTTTGTAATATTTTATGTAATAAAAAATGTTTTTTAATAAAAAAAAATTTAAGCAAACAACCAAAAGGACCGTCATCAGCTCCAGGGAGAATGAAAGTACTGCAAAGGAAATAAAAAACAATCAGTTTACTAAGTGGCTCGACCCTGATGTCAGTGCTGGTACAAGGCCATGTCCCATTCCCACCTAAGAGACGACGGGGCACTATGGCAGGGGAGGGTCAGGGCTAGGGAAGGCTATGCGGGTGAGCTGTGGCAGAGGCGCCAGAAGAATCCGTCCTGGCCGCTGACTGAGATCACGTCTGCTGAGGGAGACGGCCGTTTGTCAGGCACCTTGCAGACCTGTGTGACTCTTATGTGCATACACAACTTGGATCAAGATTTTTAAAAATCCAATCAGAAAGGACATATGCACCCCTGTGTTCATAGCAGCACAATTTACCATAGCTAAGATTTGGAAACAGCCTAAGTGCCCATCAGCAGATGAGTGGATTAGAAAACTGTGGTACATCTACACAATGGAATACTATGCTGCTGTAAAAAAGAAGGAATTCTTACCATTTGCAGCAGCATGGATGGAACTGGAGAGCATTGTGCTAAGAGAAATAAGCCAGTCAATGAAAGAAAAATACCACATGATCTCACTTATTTATGGATAATAAAGACCATTATAAATTGATGAACATAAACAGATACAGAGGCAGAACAGCATTGAACAGACTGTCAAACTACAGCTGGAAGGGCCGGGAGGGTTGGGGGGGAGTTAAGAGATCAACTGAAGGACTTGTATGCATGCATATAAGCATAATCAATGGACACAAGACACTGGGGGGTAGGGGAGGAGGGGGGAAGGTCAAGGGGAAAAAATGGAGATTTATTTAACACTCTTTGTAATACTTTAAGCAACAAAACAAAAATTTTAAAAAAAGATTTTTAAAAATCCATTAAACTGTATCACGTAGAAAGCCGCGCCTGTGGTCAGTGTATCTGAGCGCTGAGTATCGAGCACAGGGATGCTGGCTTTCAGCCTCCGTAGAGGGTGAGACAGCACCCACATGAGATCTGCAGGAAGGAGGGTGCCAGGGAGCAGCACTCCACCCCTCCCCACCATGGACAACTTCACATGAGAGCAAGGGGGTGTCCTAGCAGCTCAGCTCTGGTGTTTAGTGAAGCTGACTATGGACCATCATCACTTGGCCCTGCCGACACCCTCCCACCCCACTCCCACCCCCCGTATTGGCTATTTAGCCATCAGTGTAAATGCGTGGGCAAGAAGGTATATAATAACATTCACAGAGACTTACATATATCGTGTGAGATGTACCACAGGTCTATGCCTTTTACTTGCTTTATGTAACTCATTTAACCCTCACAGCCGTCTTACAGCAATCTGTTTTGATTTCCATTTTTAAAAAAATATATTTTATTGGTTCGCTCTATCCACTGAGCCAAACCAGTTAGGGCTGTTTTGACTTCCATTTTAAAGATGAGAAAATGAGGTTCGGAGACGTTAAGTAACATGCCCGAGGCCACACAGCGGAGCCAGGATTGGAACTAAGGCGGTCTGATTCTGGAGTCCATTTTCGTAATCACAAATTATTCAAGAAGGCCAGAGGCATCAGGGTGGGGACGGGGACGCGCACCTGGCCCAGTGGTGTGGGAGCAGCGACGGCCAGGCCACAGCGAACTACCTTGATGGATGTGGCAAGGAGAGGCCAGGTTCCCCCAGGGGGCAGGCGTCGCTAGGCAGGGCATCTGTACGGGGCCAGGTGAGTGGTAGATCGAGGAGGAGCCAGAGCTGGGACACTTTTGGATGCCAAGCTGCTGACTTTGGGCCCAAATCAGCCCCGACACCCAGGCCTGGTCCCCTGGGCCCTGCCCACCCTGTGCCTGCACGTCTGCACGTTGGTCACTCCGGCAGCCATTCCACAAGCGCCCACCACAAGCTCATGGCGTGGCTGAGAGCAGAGTCAGGATCCAGAACGCTGGGTATAGCTGTGCCCTCAGAGGCTCCTCGTTGTATGACTGTGGACAAGTCACTCATTCACTCTGTGCCTCAGTTTACTCCCTATGCACGAAGGTCGTGATACATGGACCTCCCAGAGGTGTCGTGGGGATGAAATGAGTTAGCCCCTGTGAAGTGCTTCGTGTGGTGCCTGGACCATCGTGTGGTTAACCAGTCTCGCCACCGCTTGGTCCCTTGAGCTTCGGGGATATTTATTAATAACGACAGCGTTGCACTCGGGGTTCCCCTACCTACCCCCAGGCATGGCAGTGAGGTAAGCGCTGGCCTCTTGACCCTCATGGGGTTTTCAGTCTCTCAAGGGAGCTCGGCAGGTAAGTAAAAGATGAACCGAGGAGCGTTTGAAACCTTGCTCCTGGTATGTCTTCGGTTTCGGCTCAAATGAGCTATTAGAAACATTTTTAATGACGAGCTGAGGCATAAACGAGTTCGCTGTGCCCGCAGGTAGGCACCCGGCAATCTCTGGCCCTGGAAACCAGCCCCAGGGCAAGAAGCTCAGATGTGACATTCCTTCTCCTCCTCCTGTTTCTGGCAGGAGAGCACCCCATAGGCTGCCTCGCCCTCCAAATAGTAGGCCTGGAGGGCTCCGCTGGCATGGAAGGAGGCACCTGGAGGCCTGGTGGCAGCTCCCCCACGCGGCGGGCAGGGCCTGTGGGAGCCCAGGCCCCAGGTGCAACCGCACATGCAGTCCTTCACCTGCTCTATGCTCCTGCAGGCGAAGTGCAGTCGGGAGACCCCCCCCCCCCCCCGCCCACCACGTGGCCAAGGAGACCTCGGCCCTTGAGGTGATGCTTCTCAGGATGTGGAGGATGCGGCTTCTGACTGTGGTTGGCTTCCCGCAGTCCAGCTGCTTAGCAGAAGGGGTACACTGAGAGGGGCACACCTGGCCGGGGTGGCGGGCCTGTTCCCACCCTCATGGATACCTGGGGGGCCTAGGGGCTTCCCTGGGCTGTGATCGCCCTCACCAGCAGCCCAAGGCAGAGGCGGAGGCCACACACCTCAAGCCTGCTTCTGCCCCGTTTTCATCCAGTTCTTCATCCTGGGAATGTTGGTTGAGCATCTGCTTGGTGCCAGACACCATCCTCCACCTTCCTGTGATGCCGGCGTTATCCCCATTTTACAGATGAGAAAAAGGAGGCTTTGAGAAGTTACTCAGAGACCTGAAAGATGCAAAGTAGGGCCGGATGCCAAGTTATCTAACTCCAGGGCCCAGATATCGATGACTACCCCTTATCATCTTCCCTCTGAGAGTCGAATGATAGTGATAATCCTGAGAGCATTATGTGCAGGTTCTACACATCTCATCCCCTCCATCCGCACATCATAGAGATTGGGACTTGTCCCAGGTTGTCTGGCTCCTGGGCCATGCTCACATCCCACCCAGACAGATGGCAACCTGCTCCCAGACAGGGAAATGCGGCCCACTTTCCGTCCACCGCTATGGAATGCCAACCGATCCCCGAGTGGGTGACCTGAGAGTGGGTGACCCCTGAACTTTAGGGCGGCCACAGAGCACAGGCGCTGCATCCTCGGGTGGTGCTGGCTTATCAGCAGGTCTGGGGCTCATGATGTCTGACTGGAAAAGGCCTCTGGGCAACGCTAAGGAGAGGAGCAGCACGGAGCTGGCAGTACCGACCTAAGGACCCAGGACCAGGGGAGGGCACAGGCCTCTAGGAGGCTGGGTCAGCGCGCTCCAGCGCCTGCCGAGGACGCTTGTGAAAATACGGCTTCCCAGGGCCCAACCCCGGAGTCCTGCTTTACAGGAGGCCCAGCAACGGGCCCTGCTTCGTTTGATTTAAACATCGTGCTCATCGGTTTTTGAAAAGGTGAAAAGAACAAGGCAGGAAAGAAGGACTAGTACTGGAGCGACAACAGCGACAAGCCCACCTCCTCCTGTGCTCCTTCCCAGGGGCTGTCCTAGCACAGGCAGGGGCCCTCCTGCCGACTTTCTGGAAATGTCCATGGCACATAGAGCACCACAGGGAGGCACAGAGGGCTGCCTCATTCCCATTCACAGCTTTTTTGTGAGGATGACTTAGAAAAAAAAAAGAACACGTAAAAATTTTTTTCAGCCTATTTTGATAAACAGCTCAGCTCAGAGAACTGCTTTGGAGCCAACAGCTCTAGGTTCCAATCTGCGTCCTGACATTTACAAGTTTAAGTGGCCTTGGGCAGGGTGCATGGTCTCCCCACGTTCCAAGCCTCAGCTTCCCTATAAACAGAAGTGGGTAATAATGGTGGGGTTTTCATGAAGATTAGAAAGAATTTATGGCCTGTGCCTGGTGCCTGTTAGGAGATAATAATAACGGGGTGATGAGACATTTACACACGGACGCAGTAACGGGAATGATCACAAGTGACGTGCCAGCCGATGCGGAATTCCGAGGCGGGCAGCCTGCAGAGTGAGTCCCTTCCGACCAGCGGGTGGAAGAGTCGGGAAAGAACAAGGTGGGATAGTGAGCCTCCATCCCCACCATCCGCTGGTGGTATTAGGAACCAGGAGGAGGGATGTTCCAAGGAGGGGTCATCCCAGTTCTTGGCTGTCGACTCCGAACGCTAAGAGGCAACTTTCTGGCGAAAGCAGACAAGTTTGGATGTGCTCTGATTGGAAGGATAATGCGTCGTGGGTCGGGATGGCGGAGCCAGCATTTGCTGGGAACCGCAGGTCCAGTGCTCGCCTGTCCCTGGGCCTGGCTCTGGGCACTGCGACTTCTGGGACACCCTGCCCAGCCCTGTGCACACATGGGATCAGATCCTTGTGGATTTACCTTTTGGGTCACAAACCTAATTGGAACAAAACAATTCCATGGAATTCAGCAAAAGCGTTGGGAAAGGAGGTGCGTCGGGAGTGTGTTTGAATCCTGGCTGTGCAGCTTCCTGGAGGTATACATTCGAAGGCCTCAGCATTGAACAACGCGATGTCTGAAAGGACTGGACAATGTGATGTGTGTAAAGCACCTAGCATAGGGCTTGCTATACCACAATGACAATAGCCTAAATCCATTGCTTTTCCCCTTCCAAATAGCCAGTTAAAACTCAATGGATTGTATTGGGAAATGAATTGGATATTTACTGCTGTGGAGTGGTTGTCACTGAACTTGGGAAAACTTTATTATTAAAATATTTTTATTGGTTTCAGAGCAGGAGGGAGAGGGAGAGAGAGAGAGAGAGAAACATCAATGATGAGAAAGTATCATTAATTGCCTGCCTCCTGTACTGTGGCCACTGGGGGTCAAGCCCGCAACCCAGGCATGTGCCCTTGACCGGAATCAAACCCGGGACCCTTCAGTCTGCCGGCTCTGTCCACTGAGCCAAACCGGCTAGGGTGGGAAGCTTTACCATTTTTTTGGTAGGAAATGAGTTCTGAATTAGTGTTAAAAGGAAAATAGGAAAAAAAGTCGGGGGCAGGGGGGAGGATGGACTCTAATTAATTCAATTCTTTTTTCCTTGAGCACCTGCCATGTGCCAGGCATGGTCTTAGGCCTTGGGGAGGAGGGCCTGTACAAGGCAGATCTCCGCCCATGTGGAGTTTTCCCGGGACTAAAGCTCCCTGTCTGAGGAGGGGGCCTCTCCAGACCAAAACAAGCCCTCCTTCTTGGCCTTCCTACACGAAGAGGGTCAAGGCAGCTTGCTTCCCCACCCAGAAAGCACACGGCCTGGCAGTATCACAGGGACACCTTGCTGGCCCTGCAGGCACCCACTCTATGGCCTACAAGACTCCGGGAGCGAAGGGCTGTCACTGCCTCGCAGGATGTTCTAGGTGGCGGCGGAGAATCCACCCAGCTCTGGTCTCTCTGTCGGGGCCCAGAATGGCGCCCTCCAGGTTCCTACCCCAGGAGCCCTCGGACTCCTCGGGGTGAAGAACAAGGTGGGTGGGAAAGTACACCCTGCCTCTCCGGGCCCAGGCTGGTCGGCAGCTCTGTCTCTGGGTCTCCGGGTTGTGTCTTCCCCGGAACGCTCCCCTCCTCTCCTTTTCTTGCAGGCACTGACCTCTGGGGAGGAGGGTGCCTCTCCCTCTTTCTGAGGTGATGCCCTTCGAATGAAGAGCTGAGCTGTCTTGAACCCCGTGCTTCGGGTGCCAGGCCAGGACTCTGTCCCCTACACAGGACATCTTCAAAGTCCCGGTGTTCCCTTTATCTTCCAACAACCCCTGCAGGCGCTGTGTGCTGTCTGTTCGCAGGCTGTCAGGGGCTAGCGGCTCTCCAAGCTTCAGAAAAGGGAGTCTCGGGCCGACACGTTACAGCTCACCCGCTCTGGGAGCTGCCAGGCACGGGAAGCGTTTACTCTTCTGAAGCCCTCGCTATTTCGCTGGAGGATTAGTTCTAGTTCATTTACTCATCAAGTCCACTGGCCACCTGAAAAGCACATCTCCCTTACACAATAAACGTTTAATAACGGCAGTCGGGATCGACCAGCAAGTGCCCCAGCTGGCAGGCCTGAAGCCACACGGGCCCCAGGGGGCGATTCAAGTTCAACCCTTGCCCCCATCTACCTACTCTGCCTGCTCCCAGGCCCTGGGAGCACAGGGCTCAGGCAGCCTTCCCTTTCTCTGGCACCTGCCCGCCTGTGACAGCAGAGCTGGCAGAATAAAACCCTCCCTCGCCACTCCAAGGTCCTCTGCTGGGGTTTTGTACGGGCCCTGCCTCTTCCTTTAGGCTGGGGGCTTCCTCGTGCAGAGCTCCCCTCAGACTGAGCTCCCCGAGGAGCGGGTTGCATTTCCCCTTCGCTCACCTCAACTCCATCTGAGCCTGGGACCTTGCCTCTCACGTCTCCCCGCCCAGCCCAGCACTGAGCCGGTACCACCTGAGGTTTCCATATGCCCAACTCCAGGCTGTTTGCAAACAAAGACCAGACCTGTGTGAGTGCTGGCAGATGTTAAAGAGGACTCTCCTCGGCCCTTTAGGAATTAGTCTAAAATATACGATTGTATTTCAGGAGCCTTAACGGTGTTCCTGAAACCTTGGGGCCCGGGACAGTTATAACATCTGTCCATTTTAGACTTTGGAAAATAGGGCACTATAATTGGAAAAGTTAGCGAAGCACTAAGTACAGGGAGCCGGTCTCTTTACATCTCAAATACCAGGTATTTAGGTGGCTTTCCTGGAACCTGGCATTAGGGACATGTGTGAATAGCCAGGCTCATTTCTGAAGAGTAAGTGGGCACGGCCAGTGAAGGTGCTAGGGCAGGGCAGGCAGTGCCATCTCTGCGTCCCAATGCTGGTGCCCCTGCTGCCTGGCACATGGACCCCAGAGTCACCCCCCTTTCCTTTCTCTTCTGACCTGAGCTTTCCAAGGTCCCAGAAGCACATGGATTAAGGGTTGGCTCTTGTGCCCTGAGGCATGCCGGGCTCTGGCCTTTTCTCCAAGGTGGAATATGGGGCTCCTGTTGTTTGTCAGAATGTGGTGGCTATGCCCTTGGGTGCTGGTGCCAGACTGCGTGAGTTCAAATCTTCCCATCCCTGCTCAGGCAAGTTACCCAACCTCTCTGGACCTCACTTTTCACATCTATAAAATGGGATGAAAGTTCTAATACTTACCTCCTGGAGTTGTTGAGATGATAATTGCAAAAAAAGCATTTTGCACAGTGCTTGGCACAGGGTAAGAACTCAATAATGTTAGCTACTACAATCTACACTAATAAAAGAGAAAGAGGCAAGCTGACTATACCTTTGCAACTCCCACCTGCCAATCAGGAGTGAGTGTGCAAATCAACCCAACAAAGATGGTGGGTTAATTTGCATATGCAGGTGCTGAGAGGCCAGGGGCAGGGCGATGATGCAGGTGTTCTGCACTGCCCCAGGCACTCCAGGCCTCTGGGCAGTGTGGGAAGGCAGAAAGGCAGCTCTGGGCCCAAGTGAAGGTGGTGCTGGCAGCCAGGGGAAGGAAGGCCCATTCTTGCACGAATCTTCATGCCTCAGACCTCTAGTTATATTTTTAAAGGGTTAAAAATATTTCCAAAGCAATTTTGCATTAGAACTAGACTCTCTACTGACCCTCCAATCTGGAGACCCCGCTGTACCTCTCTCACCTAACCTTCTGCTTTCATCCAGATGAGCTACGTTCTGTTCACAATTCATTCATTCCCTCAGCATTCACTCACATGATGCTAGGGGCTCCATTGCTGACACATGCAGCCGGGCCTGACAAAGACTGTCCTCCAACCCTTATCTGAGAGACTTGGCACTTCAGCAGCTTTAGGAGAAAGCAGAGGGGGTCCATGGAACCCGTCCTCACTTCAGAGCTACAAATTCAAGCACGAAGCAAGTGATCACTTACCTCACAGGGGATGAGGGAGGGGCATGGTGTTCGAGGCGGGGGGAAGGGTCACCATCCCAACGATGTATTTCCTGTGTAGGGTTTTAGTATCAAGTTGTGCGGAAGGCACATTTGGCATTCTGGTGTCAAAGAAAGCGAAGGAGATTTAGAGTTTTACAAAGAGCCTGGGCTATCCACATGTGTTTCCGTCACCTCATGCTGCAGAACAAGCTACCCCAAACGTTAGTGGCTTAAAGCAACAAGTATTTATTTGATCTGATGCTGCAGGTTGGCTAGGGCATGACAGGGATAGCATATTCCTGCTCCAGGATGGCTTCACCCCCGAGCTGGCAAGTCAGCGCAGGGTCAGCAGGGGCTGTGGTCGGGCCTCAGTTCTCCTCCACGTGTCTTTCCTTATGGCTCAGCTGGGCTTCTCAACACTGACAGCTGGGCTTGCAGAAGGAGCAGACCACGAGCCAGTGATCTGAGAGGACAGGTCCCAGGAAGCAAGTGCTCTGCGTTCATCACACTTGCTCATGCCCCATTGGCCAAAGCAAGTCATCCGGTCAAGTCCAGTCATTGGGAATGGAGACCACACAAGGGTGTGAATACGGGGAGGGAGAAGCTACTGATGGCTGCCAAAGTCATAGTTTCCCAAAACATGGGATCCCCAGCCTCACCAGTGGCAGACATACCCACATAGGCCAGATGTGGTCAGTCCACTGAGAAACAGTAGTGAGGTTATGGTCCAGCTGTTTAAGCCCCCACACAGAGGCTCACACAGGATCGAAGTTCAACTCTCTCACACATACACATCCAAGTAGGTGGTCCGTGATGACGGTGGTCAGGTACCCAGCTCCCTTCAATCGTGTTGCTCTGTCTTCCTCATCAGCAGCTGTCATTGTGTGGTCCAAGATGACTGCTCCGGATCCTGCCATCGCCTTTGCATTCCAGCTGGTGAGAAAGGGAATGGTAAAAGGGGGTGCTCCTATCTCGCTGTCTCATTGGCCAGGACCTAGTGCCAGGGCACATGGAACTGCCAGGGAAGCAGAAATATGCAGTCCTTTGTACCCAACTAACACTTCTGCTACCGTGGAAGGGGAGACTAGATATAGAGCAGTCGGAGGTCTCAGCCACAGGAAATGGCCAGCCACGGGACATTCTGTCTGCCAATCCTGTGAGGTAGGAAGGACCATGTGAAGCGGGGATTTCAGAAACAACACCAACCTGTGATAAAAGGAGAAAAGGATGACCCCTGGGTAACCAGCAGCCGGGGCTTTGCACCATCAGAAGCCACCCAACTTCCTACGGAGCCAGCAGGTAGGAGCACCATGTCCTACTGATTCTATGGACCTCCCAGCCTACAGGCAGCGTCTATGCATCTGCAAGGCATAGCGGAGACCACCCTCAGAGGAGACGAAGAGGCCACAATCCATCCCCTGCAGCCCAGAGCACGGGGCAGGTGCTGCCTGCAGAGGTTGGGATGGAGTGCTGGACGGCAGGGCCAGGGTCACGGCGGGATTCCACAGGTGAACCTGAATTTCTGGCTTTAGAGAGCTAGGTAGTACAAAGGACCCTGGGCCACCTCCCTCCATTCCCCCACCCCCAACACACACACCAAGCTATTCTACAGCTGGGAACAGCTGGTGAGACCAGGCAGCTCAGTGCGCCAAAACCTGACTGCTCGTTAAAGGCTGGCCACGGTGCCTCCTCCTGCCTCAACACCTCTAGTCTTCAACACGTGTCTGTGGCAGCTTCACAGTTTACTTGGTAGCAGGCCTTCTCCCAGCCATAACCCCGACGGAAGGCTCTGGCCTCAGAGCTGCAGAGGTGGGCCCTTTGTCACCCACAGCGTCTAGGTGGGAGAGGACCCTGGCTTCTCATAAGAACAAGCATTTCCACAGAGAGAGGTGCAGATACTGAAACTGGGACTCAGAAGCAAAAGTGTGTCCATAGTCAGCACAGAATCGGGGAAAGAAAGAAAAGTCTCAGACAGCAAAGAGCAGACGTGGGATGCAGCTCAAGGATGCGTGCCGCAGGGTGAGCAGCTAAGGAGAAGTCACTTAGTGAGAAACCATCCTCACTCCACTGCAGCCCCTGCAGCACATGGCTGCTCTGTGTGGCCTTCATTCTCTAAGCCAGCGGTTTTCAGCCTATGGGTTGCGACCCCTTTGGGGATCGAACGACCCTTTCACAGGGGTCACCTAAGACCATCCTGCATATCAGATGTTTACATTACGATTCATAACAGTAGCAACATTACAGTTATGAGGTAGCAATGAAAATAATTTCATGGTTGGGGGTCACCACAACATGAGGAACTGTATTAAAGGGCCAGAAGGTTGAGAACCACTGGTCTGAGATGTAAGGCATGACTCAGATGGGCCAATGCGGACAGCACCCACAAAAAGAGAGAACATGCGGAAACGTGTTCTGCCTTACAAATAATCAAAGAAACAAGTTAGCATTCATACCAATTACATTACTCTTTTTTAAAAATTATATTTTATCGATTTTTTACAGAGAGAAAAGGAGAGGGATAGAGAGTCAGAAACATCGATGAAAGAGAAACATTAATCAGCTGCCTTCTGCAAACTTCCTACTGGGGATGTGCCCTTGACCGGAATTGAACCTGGGACCCTTCAGGCCGCAGGCCAACGCTCTATCCACTGAGCCAAACCAGGTAGGGGATTGACTACATCTTTGAACAAGGTACTTAGTTTTCCCATGCCTCAGTCCTTCCCTCGCACACTGGGCACAGTTAGAATCTCTACCCCCTAGGGTGGTGTGAAGATCATCCATACAGGCGATCAGCTCAGGGCCTGGGACAAAGTGAGCCCTCAGAACGGGCGAGCGGTTGGTTAGGAACGGGTGTGTGCTCAGCCCTGATAGCTCTGCTAGGTCAAAAGAAAAAATAAGAATCATAATAAGAAGAAAGCTAGGGAAAGAGAGGTGGAGCTGGGAAAGCAGAGAAGCTGGAACAAGGCAGCCCCTGGAGCAGGAGGCAGCTGTCGGAGCTCCTGTTGGCTCCCAGCTCCGGTTTCCCCGAAGCATGACTGCACGCGGCTTCAGTGTGGGACGGATCCTTACATTAAGCCTCCTTCATTTTCTCTGGAAGGCGGTTTGGCAAGCCACATCAAACGGCGCGCAGAAACAGCCTTGCCTGCGGACCTGGGCACTTATCTCACAGAAATAATTAATGAGGAGGAAAAAGCCACATGCATAAAGATGTCCACGGCAGCTTTATTTATCATAATGGAAAACTGGACGCCGTCAAACGCCGATGACCGGGGAATTTTAAAAAGGTCCCGTGGATGGAATATTATGCAGCCATTAAGAATGACAAATATGAAGATCACATAGCAACCAACCTAAAATGGTTATGAAAGAACAAGTGAAAAAGAGCACAAAATAATGGCAGTGGACAGGGCTGGCTGGGATTACCAAAAATGACAAAAATAAGCTTATTCTCGGGCTCTCTGAAAAGGGGGGGGTCTCCTTCCCAGCCACTCTTGAGGCACCCCAGTCCCTGGGAGTAGAGAACAAATGTCCTTCAAACTCCCGGTCCTCACAACCTGCTCCTGGCCAGCCCCCACCCGCCTCTCTGGGGAGAAGATGCTCAGGGCTTGGGCTGCCGATATTTTTAGCCAGGCTTCTCGCAGCCCAGTGTTCTGGGGTAAAAATAGCTGGGGTGGAGGGCACAGCACTAAGTTCGCTGCTTTCTGCCCCCCCTCCTCCCCTGGACCAGGCGCCTCCTGGTCTTGGAGGCACAGCTTCTCCCCTTCTCTCTGGCTCCATCCCATCTCCGAGGCCTCGGCAACCAGGGAGGAATGTTCTGGTCTGGAACATATTGGAGGCTTGGAGCTCATGGAGGCCGCGTGTTCCATTTTATGGATAAGGAGACTGAGACCCAGAGAGGAGAAGGGAGATGCCGGGATGTAGTTGGCCAAAGCAGTCCCTCCTCATCCCCGACCCTCCTTTCCTGCCCAACAGCACATGAAGGTATTGGGTAAGCCCAGCGCCAACGGCTTTTGAATCCATGAGCTGCAGCCTCCATCCCAGGCTGGGGGCCAGATGGGTCAGGATGTTTCACTTCTCTTCACCACCTTCCCAGGACCTGCCAGGGTCTGTGATTCTGTTACCCAGGTGGACGGGCACACCTCAAGGACCCTCGGTGGCTGTCACTGCCTCCCAGGCAAGCGGCCCCCAGCTCCAGGCACACACTGGGGCCCCTCCATCTGTTGGGGTACCTTCTTAAGGAATGCATACTAATTGCAACAGCAGCGGAAGCCAAGTCTAATTACAGAGAGAAATCTGCCAGCAAAAAATAGACCCGAACGTGAAGTTTAAAGCAAAATGCACGAGACTTGAAGACAGTCAGCAGCTAGAAGCCTGGTTGTCCTTGCCGCTCCTACAGAGAAGAGAACAAGGAAGTGCCCACAGAAACCCCCCACCCCAGAGATGGTCCCCGTGTGGTGTGCCTTCCACCGCACCCCTGGTTCTGCTCTGGGCCTTGCCTCTGCTCACAGCGCGTGCCCTGCGCTGCTGGACCCGTGATTTCAGTCCACAGGCGTCATGGCCAGACTAGGCTGTAGGGCCCTGCATGTCACGCAGTTTACAGCCCATTTGGGAAGGGCTGCCAGGGAACAGTCCCCAGGGAGTAACCGAGCTGCCTGGAGTCAGGAGAGAAACTGGGTCTAAAGGGACTGGATTAGCAAGCAATTCACACCACCTCAGGCCCCGTGGCTGGTTCTTTTGGGTGTGTGGGGCACAAGCCTGTCAATGTGCTTGTGTGTGCATGTGTGCATGTGTGTGCATATATGTGTGTACAAGCATGTGTGTATGAATGTGTGTGCGTGCATGTGTGTACGTGCATGTGTGTGCATGTGCATGTGTGTGCGTGTGTGTGTGTGTCACAGAAGAGTCCAGGACTAGTCTAAGTGTCCCCAGCTTGGGAGCCCAGACCCTCAGGAGTCCGTGATGACAGTAAGGACAGCCCTGGAACTCTCTCCATTATTTCAACCGTTGTCCTGCAAATCCCACCAGCTCCCTCTTTCAGTTGCAGCCTTTGACTCACATGTCAGATCCCTGCCCTTCGCTGGTGCTCTCAGTACAGATGCACTGGACCTGCTGATGATCCTGGGAAGAGGCCTCCTTCATTAATAAAATGGGGAGACGGATCAGGGTGTAATAACATGGCATCCGTGGTAGACAAAACATAGCACCAGGCGGGGACTCTAAGCCCGCAGTCCTGGGGCTCAGGGGGCAGAAGTCCCAGATCAAGGGCTCTCGAGGATGCTGAGTCACAGCTCAGAGGTCTTGAGAGCGGAAGTGGCTGAAAGAGGTCTTCACACTGGGGTGAGTCCTCAGACCACACGTGAGACCTCCTTGTTGTCTGAAAGGAGGGTGGAGTCAGGCGTGGGGTGGCGGGGAGCCTGTGGGACACTCCCATGGAACCAGCCCTCTGTCCTTATCCCTTGCTGCTCTTTGATCCTGACAGCCAAAGGCATAGCCATGCATTCGGCATGGAGTGAGGGAGGAGAGAAGCGGACAGGGAGTTCCATCCAGCCCATCTCTCTGCCTCATGTCACCTGTGGCAAGACCAGTGGCCTTTCCTCCGGGCGGGGCCACTCGGGCACATCTGAGCTCCAAAGCATGGAGCTCTAACCCAGCAAGTTCCCTGGCAGGCCCCCCGGGATCGCCCTGCGGCTTCTGAGCTCATTCTGAAAGCCTGCTGTCCCCTGGATATGCGTCTCCTGTGTGGAGGTCAGGAGGGTGGTCCAGTCACCGAGGTTTGGAAGCAAAAGCCTAGAAGCTTAGGTTTTAACCTGGACCAGGTTTCTGTTAAACTCTGTCTCCACTGTCCTCGCTTCGGTGTCCCTATCATACAGTGTGACTTGCAGACAGGCTCTGGGTTTCTGACCAACTACTTGACCTCTTCGAACCTCAGTTTCTCTGCCCTTAAAATGGGGGTGCTAATCCCTGCCCTGCCTTCGCCACTGGGCAGGGCGAGGACCAACAGCTAGAGCATTTGCCGAAGTGCTCTGAAAATCAGAGATTCCTTGCCCAGCCGGAGTGGCTCAGTTGGTTGAACATCGTCCTGGGCGCCAAAAGGTTGCTGGTTCGATTCCCGGTCAGGGCACACACCTGGCTTGCAGGATGGATCTCCAGGTGGGGCACTTACAGAGGGCAACGGATCAGTGTTCCTCACATCAATGTTTCTCTCTCTCTTTCTCTTTCCCCCTCTCCCTTCCTCTCTCTGAGCATGTCCTCAGATGAGAATTTAAATAAAAGAAAATTGGCCCTAGCGGATAGAGCGTCAGCCTGCGGACTGAAGGGTCCCGGGGTCGATTCTGATCAAGGTTGTGGGCGAGGTTGTGGGCGAGGTTGATTCATGCCCGGGTTGTGGGCTTGATCCCCAGTAGGGGCCATGCAGGAGGCAGCCGATCCGTGATTCTCTCTCATCATTGATGTTTCTCTCTCTCTCTCTCCCTTCCTCTCTGAAATCAATTAAAAAAATATTTTTAAAGAAAGAAAGGAAAGAGAAAATAGAGGTTCCTTGTGACCGTGAGGGAGCATTACTATGACCAAGGATGTCCACTGCAGCCGCCTGGCCTGCCTGCCCTTAGCCACCCTCTGATGTGTTGGGGAGATGGAAATGAGCAGCACCCCCTCTGACAGGGAATGTGACAAGGATTTAATTCTTACTCTGAGAATTAAAGGGCTCGGGGGCTGAGAGGGACCCTGGGGCCTGGGGCTGATCTAGAAGCTTCCTGGAGGAGTGAGTCACCTCGGGGGATGAAGCCCTGAGGGCTACTTAGAGACCATATGGCTCTGCTCCTGGCCCACCCAACCCCTCAGAGCCCCTCTCCTGGGCTTCTTAGTTACAACACGTCATCTTATGTGCTAGTCAGTTATCCCTGTGCCCACTGACAGAGGGGTACCCTAGCCAAGAAGGCTCAGAGGTGGGGCTCAAACCCAGAGCTCAAGAGGACAAGTGTAGCAGCCCCTCTCAGCACCCCGGACGCTGGCTGCCCCCCCCCCCTGTCTCCCCTCCCCTCCCTTCCCCACTACCTGTAGGAAACACAGACGCAGATGGCCCCTTTCATGTCTCCAGGGATCAAAGCGTTGGCTTGGGAAGAAAGACACGCAGCTTGAAAGCCAAGCAGAGGCAGAGCCCAGTCTGCACAGCAGCCCTGCCCGCTTCCCTTCCACAGCGCAGCACGGAGCCCCCCGACCAGCGCCTGGGCCTCCCCCTCCCACCACAGCACGCGTGGCAGGGCCAGGCCCCTGACGTGCCCTTGAAGCGGGTTCTCTGCACCTTTTTGGGTAATTTGTCTGGAAAATACAGTCCCTGCTGGGCCAGACACTGTTGTGTCTCAGAATAATGGGAAAGGGAGAGACAAAGAGAGCCATGGAACGACAGACAGACAGAGCCTGGGGGGAGGGGGGGAGGTGGAAGGGGAGGAGCACAAGGGACCAGAGGGGGACGAGAAGCAGGTGAAGAGAAGGAGAGAAGAAAGCAGAGGGCAGACGCCTCCGAAGAGGAGAAAAGACAGGGATGGCGAGAGGACGGAAAAGGCAAAGGAACAGCAAAGGGCAGAGGTAAAAAGTGAAGGGAGATTGAGGGAAGGACCTAGACTTTCTGATGCCAGGACCCCTGGGTCCCTCCATTCCCCAGCCCCAGCCCCCACGCCGGCACTGACCGACTGGGCGACCTTGAACCCTCACTTCTTCCCTCGGAGCCTCATTTTCCTTATCTGTGAAATGGGAAGTAATCACACGCGCCTGCCTCTCAGGATGGCCGTGAGGATTAGATAAGGTGAAGGTGACCGAGTGCTCAGCGCAGAGCCTGGCACGGCTGTGCGGGGACCCTGCTGGGGCTGTGGCCGGTGAGAGCAGCCGTGAGGGCACTGATCGTGTTGGCCAGGAATTCAGGCTCTGGCTGGCTCGCAGGGACTTTGGGGCTGATGGGAGCTAAGGGGCGGGATGGACAGGCTCCTCTCGGCCCCTCCGCCCAGGCCCAGCAGACCCTGTAGGCGGCAGGCGCCATGCTGGCCCATGAGACGTTCAGGGGCCCATGCAAACATTCTGATTTATTTCAAAACCAGAGGAAAGAGTGATGTTTTAAGTCAAAGACAATATTTTCATATATAATATGAATATATTTATCTTTCTTCCAATGCAGTTGTACAGATAAATATATTTGTTTATGGAGGAAGAGGCCACAAAGCAGGGGTGTCTGTGGCCCCGCTGGCCAGTGCTGCTGCGCGGGTGGGACAAGTGCCCCGTGGGTGGCCCTAATGGACAGGCCAGACCAGAGGAAGTCTAGTCGGGTCAAAGCCTCTAGGATAGGCCCAGACCTCAGAAAACTCTAATCTGAGGGAAAAGCACATTCTCTGTCCTCAGGGAGCCTCAGGATGAGGGGCAACATGGCCCTGTCCTCAGGGAGCCCCAATCTGAGGGGGACACAGCCCTGCCCTCAGGGAGCCCCAGTCTGAGGGGAGACATGGCCCTGCCCTCAGGGAGTGCATAATTGCATAGAAAAGACAAAATACAGACATTTAGAAGAGAGCAAGCTACCAGTGGGGGTGCTCAGGGGCTCCCCCTAACTGGCTGCATGGCCCTCACAGAGGCCTTTAGGGAGCTCCCAGGTGACTGGAGGAGGGTGTCACCCAGCAGGGAGGGAGGTCCGGGGCTCAGGCAAGGAGAGCCATGGAGAAGGGAGATGCCGGCCGCCGTCGGGGAAGGAGCCCGTGAAGAGGGAGGAGCACGGGCCTGGGCATGGACGGTTCTCTATGCCCACCTGAGCCCCCCACGCGTGCCCACACCTGGGGCCGCGCAGGCCATGGCGACCCTGGGGCATCTGTGTGCAGAGCTGACAGGGACACGGGAGTCACTCCTGGTGTGGTCAGGTAACCGCACGCCCCAGGCCCCCCCAGCCCGGCGCCCTGCAGAATTAAATTGCCATATTGGAAATAGCAAAGTAAACACCAATAGGTAAAGTGCAAATTAAAGCCGCCCCTCCCAGGTACCGTATTTATAGACCTGAGCTCAGGGGCCGCGCCTCCTGGGCAGGAGCCGCAGCAGCCGAGGGCACCTGCCGGCTGCCAGCCTGCTCCCAGGTCTCCGGGCTTCTTTCTGGCAGGGGCCAGGGGTGAGGTGGGGGCCATCATGTGACCTACAACGATGACAAAAGCTAACACTTACGGAGCAGATGCCGTCCTACCTGCTACCAAGCTTTGGCTCGCTTCACCCTCATAAGAGGCCTGTGACCATCCCCATTTTACAGATGCGGACACTGAGGCACAGTGGTTGTACAACGCCACTGCTACTAAGTGTCCTGTCAGGGATTTGAACCCCAACAGTCTGTTCCCTTAATCACCACACTGCTGCCTCCAATGGCCTCCCCAAACAGCCTCAGTGGCCTGGCACTTCCTTGGTCTTCAGGGTTTCTCCACCAACTTACATGTCACCCTTCGCATAAGAAAGAGCCTAGCCCTCACTGGTTTGGCTCAGTGAAAGGTCCCAGGTTTGATTCCGGTCAAGGGCATGACCCTGGGTTGCGGGCACATCCCCAGTAGGGGGTGTGCAGGAGGCGGCTGATCGATGTTTCTCTCTCATCAACGTTTCTAACTCTCTGTCCCTCTCCCTTCCTCTCTGTAAAAATCAATAGAATATATTTTAAAAAAAATAAAAGAAAAGAAGCACCTAGCCTTGCCCAGCAGCGGTTGGGGACCAGCTCAGGGCCGGGGGCACAGAGGCGCCCACACTCTCACTGGCCCACAGCCTCCTAGGCCTGCCCTCCAGTCGCAGCGGCTCCGGCGAGGGCTACAGGCTGAGGCTGGGGGCCAAGTGCGCCTCCCTGCGATGCTGGCCTGGCTGGGCAGAGCCTGACCTCGGCCTCGTTGGCGTGGTCCTCTAACCCACGGAGCACAGGCCACGGATGGTTAGCCACAGGTTTATTAGTGGAGGGAAGATGCCGGCCAGGGCCGGGAAACCACACTTCGCCCGATGTGCGCGCCTCACCAGACCTGGGAAGGCTGTCACCATCGTAACGGCAGGGAGCCAGGAACAGAAGCTGTGGGCTTGGCAAAAGGGTGTCCGGGAAGGAGAAACAGCCACATCTTATAAAGGAGGGAAAAGGCTCTCCAAAGCCTCATGCTCTCAGCCCATCAGCTGCACATCCGAGAGCTGTTTCCAGCTGGAAGCCAAGGGACACCACCAGGCTGACCCTTCGCAAATATCCCCTGTCGCTGGGCAAACACCACGCGACAAAAATAGCCCCCACGCCAAGGGGCGGGCAGGCCCAGGAGACAGGCTCAGCCGGGCTCCCACTGGACACACACCTGTCAGGGTCCCGCCTTCTCTTGCTGGAGGGCCAGCGGAGCCCTTTATCTATTAGATGAGGGGTAGGGGAGGACCCCACTGGGTAGACATCAAGATGTAGCCCTTGGGGCTGGCGGGGGGGTAGGGGAAGGGCTGAGAAGGCCTGGGTTCTGCGGTCCCCGGCTGTGTGCTTGGAGAGGACACTTCCCTGCTGAGGGCTCAGCTTCTCCGTGCACAGGGGGCAGCAATCCTGCCTGGTGTCAGACAGGAGCCTCGTGACCAGGCCAGGATTGCCACCCGGTACCAGACCCTGGAGGTCTAAGCGCTCCAACTTTGATCCAGCGCTTTCCATGTGAGCACTTCACCTGTGCCAATTTCTTTAACCCTCATAATGACTCTGTGAGACAGGTTCTAGCCCTCGCTCTACCTTATAGCTGAGGGAAACTGAGGCACAAGGGGTTTCGGTGCTACCCAAGGCCACACTTAACCAGGGCCTGAAACTGAACTTGAACCAAGGCAGTCTAGCTCCAGAGCCCATATTGTAATCACCCCAGACACCATGTGAGGCGAGTATCAGGTGGAAATGAAAAGCAGGGTGTGTATCTTCCTCATTGTTCCCAAGAAGCCAGAGGCAGGATGAATAGGCAGGTGACGCCTCACGTCCCCTTCATCTCTGCTTCTCCTCCCGGGGGAGGTGGCGGACAGCTGGGAAAGCCACTGCCAAGTGGGCAGAGCAACCATCGTGTGAAACGTGCCCCGGTCACCGTGCCGGGTGGGGTGGGGGTAGCAGGCTGCCAGCCGTGTGGTCCCCAGCCCACGCACTGTCTGGCCGTCCAGGGGGTGGGATAGGGGCCCATAAATAGCAGGCCTCTCACCAGTGTTGGGAATAGAAACCCAATCCAAACAGTGTGGTGAGTTGGGGCTTTCCAGAGTGGCCACAACCCCCAGGGGCCTGGAGGCAGCTGTGAGGGCCCCCTTCTCCTCTCGCGCCTCCTAAAGGATCAGGTCATCTTGGGGAGAAAGGCTCACTGGCCCCAATCCCAGAATCCTTCACAGCTCAGGAAGGAATGCCAAGAGGTGACAGGAATTCAACAGGTGGCGTTTATTAAGCGCCTACTACGTGCCTGGCACTGTTCTAAGTGGATTATCCCAGTTAACTTCACCACAAGCCTATAAAATAAGGCCATTATTCTGCTCATTTTACAGAGGAGTAAACTGAGGCACAGAGAGTCAAATTTGTGTCACACGGTTGGAAAGTGGTGGAGGTAAGACTCAAACCCTGGCCACTGGCTGCCTCCTGCTACTGGGCCTAGGGGCAAAGACCAGTCACACTGGGTCCCACCCTGGAGGTCATCTTGGTCTGGGGGACCCCAACATCCAAGGGGAAGACAATAACCGCTCAAGGTGCACACACTGAAGGCCCATCACACGGGCCAGGGCTTCTCCAAGTCTGGGGGGCTAGTCCGCCATGTGGAACTTGCACGCAGGTGCCACAGAGCAGAGCCTGAGGGTCAGGGGGTGGAGTCCTCAGCAGGGCTGACCTGCTGCTGCCAGCTTAGCCTCAAAGGGGAGACCCTGTTCCTGGTCCCACTCAGCTGTGCAGGGGAGGCAGGGGTGTAGAGGAAGTATGAGGGGACCCCCAAGGCCACTGAAAGGAGGACAAGGAACCCCAATGAGAGAAATCCCAAGACTCCCATTCTCCTGCCACCCACTCAGAGGCGCTTCTAGGATCTGGGGCCAGAGAGAAAGCTCATGATCAACTGCTGATGACTGAGATTTTATCGGGCTCAGAAGCCACCTCCTGCCGTAGGACCTCACCAGACTCGAGCTGTGTGTTTGCTGGCCCCCAGGCACTGCCCCTCCCCCAGGGTCCCTCCTCAGGACGCCCAGGACCCTGCCTTGCTGGCCTGGTGACAGCCATCGTGGCTCCTCTCCTTTGGGGACTCATTGCCAGCAGCCAATGAAGACATGGAAAAGCCTGGATGGGAGCCTAGCGTCTGAGTTCTTGGAATGAGGAAGCCGCGTGCGTGTGGGGCACGGGCAGGTGGCAGCCTGCGGCTGAATTCTGAGAGCAAAGATAAAGGTTGCCCCCCTCTTCCCTGGGGGACACGGGTGGGCTGAGGGACCCTGACCCCCACCCTAGCTCCTGGGCTTCCCAGAGGAGGGGCCCCGGGCAGGTGTTTCGGGAGAAGGGGGTCAGCAGCTGGGGTGGGGGAGGGGAGGCAGGAGAGGGAAGGCTTTCTCAGAACTGGGCTTGAGGAAGAGGACACAACTGGCAGGTCTCCCTCAAACCCGACGCCTGGCCAGCTCTCCCTCCTCCAGAGGCTGGCCCTCCACCTTGCCGACCTGAGAAACGGCCTCTCTCCCCCAAGGAGCTAGAATGGGGTGGAGCTGCCTCCTGGGGCTCCCTCTCCTGCTCCCACATTCTCGGCAGGAGAGTGGGGTGCAGGAAGGGCCATCTGGGCTGTGCCTCAGCCGTCTGTCACATGGCTTCCTGGGCCAGGTCGGGCCAGCCGCGGCGCAGAGAGCTGGGAGCTGGGTCCCCGTCCCACTCTGTGTGCCCGGCGCACGGAAGATGCTCTGTGGGTATTATTTTACATGAACAAGCATGCAGAGGACCCAGGGGGAGTTTTGAGGAAATTCTAGACCTGGAGTCCAGAATCCCCCCCCCCCCCGAACGCCTCTGAACCTGAACATCAGGAGAATCCAGGGCTGAGAGAGAAAGGGCAGCATTCCCCTCAGGCCTCGGCCTCAAGAGGAAGAACGTGAGGGAGAGCCAGCCAAGGTCAGCGTCACCCAGAGAAGGAGGCTGAGCAGTGCCAGGCAGGCTGCTCCCAGCCGCACTGAACTGAACGGAACGGAGCACAAGAGATGGGGAGACGGGGTGCCTGGGACCAAACTCTCAGGACCACGGTCCTCTGTCCCTTCCAGCTCCAGAGTTCCGCTGGACCCTGGCACCCACCTTCTGCAAACCCCAGGGTGCCTGTTAGTTCAGCTTTCGAATGCGAGACTTGGCACCGTCCTTCGACCGTCCCTCACGTCCTGCATGTCACCCTGATCAAGCTGGCTGTGAACAAAAGGCAAAATCGCTGCCATCGTGGCTTAAGTTTCCTGAAAGGAGACCATCTGTAAGCGCCACTAAAGAATAATAATAACGAAGCAGAGTAAAGGCTGGGAGAACACGGGGGTGTTGGGGAAGTGACACTGGGACGGAGATCCCTAAGCAAGTGAGGGGGAGCCAGCGGTGGCTGAGGAGGTGCCTGCCAGGCAGGAGAGAGGAGAGGACGGTGAGTGCTAGGGCCCTGAGGTGGGAGTTGGTGTGGAACCACGGAAGGTGAGGGCCCTGGGGAGGCAGATGAGGCAAAGGATGGAGGCCTGTGGGAGGCCTTGAGCTTTTGCCCTGAGTGAGCACGAGCCGCTGCAGGGCCCCGAGGGGGGACAGCCGTGGGCCAACAGCATCTTCCAGCCTGAAACTTTGCCTCTGTGGCTTTTATCTTCTCTGTAAAAAGAGGACCTGGAAGCAGTGACCTCACAGAGTTTGGTGACTTTTAAATAAAATAGTTTCTGCAAAGGGATCTGTCCGAAACATAGGACGACTCAGCACACGGTAGGTGATAACAGGCTGTTCTTGTTACGCTCAGCGCAGAATCCCCTCTAGAACCATCCCCTTGGCAGGGTCGCTTCCCAGGAGGCCTGGGGTTTTCACAAAGCCAGCTGGGCCCCACCCGAAATGTTCTCCAATATTCGCTCCAATGCCCAGGCAGGTGTCTCCCTCGGAAATACTACAAGGCCGTAACTTGGGCAGCTGCCCATGCGAGTGGGATAGACGGCAGAGCCAGGTAGGGGGCCAGGGACGAGGTAGCAGGTGCAGGGTGTCCAGGGGAGACCCGGGGGGTGCACATGGCTGCCCATTGTCACAGCTTCTCCGTCCTTCTTGACGCCATCATCCTGAGGCAGATTCAGAGTACCCATGCTGGCTGGAGCGCTACCCGTCCACACCATGCTCCGGCAGCCAAGGTGGGCAGGCTCTTCCCACTGGGTCCCTGATCATGAATGGAGTCCCTGTCCTCCCTAAATATGAGGCTCGAGGCTTGGCCCGGACCTCTGGGATCCCAGAGTAACCCTGGCTTTAGACTAGAAGCAGCCTGTGGCTGGTGAGGCAGACAGAGGGGACAACCATTGACCAAGCACCTGCCTATGCACAGGCCCCGCTCATCTGCTCCTCCCTATGGAGCAGAGCATTGGTGCTCCCCTCAGATCCCCCAGACTCCCCAGATCTCTTAGCAGGCCCTCCCCCACCTGCTGTGGCTTTCCTTTCTGTTCCCTCTCCTTTGGGTGACTGTCCCAGGCTATAGGAGCTGTTTTGCCTGCAGAGCTAGAAGTAACTGGAAGTTTATCCCCCTAAAGTGGCCCTTAGCCAATGCCTGGGGTACAGGAGTGTCAGGTCCCACCTCCCTTTCCTCTGATGGGGACAACCCTGAGGTGTAACTTACATTCCAGAGTCCCCTGCAGAACAGGCATTCTCTGTGCCTTGTGGCCTCTTCCTCTCCTGTCCTGCTTCCCCCAGTCCCTCTCCTGCCCCCCTCCGGGGGGGGACACTCCCTCAAAGACTCAGCCTGGAACCCCCATCTCAGGCTCTGCTTCTGGGGAACTCCACCTAAGACACCTTCCGGGTGATAACCACACTAGGAATCATAATCGCTAGCATTCACTGCTTGCTTCTTATGTACAAATATCGTCTTAAGTGTCTTATAGTATCAGCCTCACACCAGCCCAGTGAGGTAGGTGCTTCATTATCCCCATTCCACAGACCAAGGTACAGGGAGCTCAGCCCATTGCCGTGGGGATGCGGTCGTGAGCTTCCCCCAGTTACGTGGCCCAGGCAGGACTCTGACTTGCTAGCCCTTGCGATAGGGGGGAGTGCACACGTATACCCACAGACACAGGATAAACATGCACTCACATGCTCACATTGTGAGGGCTCGTGGGCCAAGCTGCAGCAGACACTGCCTGGCCCTGGGCAGGCATTTGGAGACCAGGCCAGGCCACCCCACCGAGCCATGATTTGTTTGTCCTTAGGGGTTCATCGAGGGCAACCCTGGGGCAAGTTCTTGTCCTGCCCCTCCCTCACATCCAAGGGGACTGGGCACAGGCCTTGGGTCTCCAGATGCACAGCCCTTACTAGGCAAACGCCATCCTCATGAAAGTCTGCCAAGTTACTGCAGGCCTAAAGTTGGGGCCAGAAACGAATCAGGCTCCACAGACGAGAGTTTTGGTGATGAAAACCAAATACCCACATACACATGCACACGCAATTGAATCAACAAAAAAAATATGATAACTTCTGAACAAACAAAATCATAACCAGATCCAGAACTGTGGCACCAGGGCCCCACCTCAGGCCGCCCACTTAGCCAGGAGCCCCCGGGATTCCTGACACGCAGGATGGAGACCCTGGGTGTAGAAATGCATAGTCTACCTGGGCCAGGGTCTTAGGGAGGAGGGGCTGGGGAGCATCACATCCGGGTCCCAGGAGAAGGGAGTGCCCGGCAAAGAGCAGCCACATTTTACATTCTTGACTAAACAGCCGAGTGAGGACACGTGTGTCCCTGTGAGCCAGCTCTGCTCCACCCTCCCCCAGGTGCCCGTCTCGGCTCAGCTGGACCCTGGGCCTAGACACACCCAGATCTTTTCGCACCTCGTCCACCCCAGGCCCAAACCCTTTCAGGTCAGAGTCAGAAAGGAGGGCCCAGCCACGCCTGCCAGGGGGGTTCAGTGAGAGAATGCTGATCCCTGCCTGAACCCCTCCTGCCGCCACCATGGGGTTTTCCCTGTGCTTGGGGACAGGCGGTCCTCCTTGTCCGGCGGAGGACATCAATGTACCCTTTGTCACAAGCCCCTTTAGGAGAAAAAGCCACTCAGACAGGGCGGCAAATGTTGGGACGATTCATTACCAGGCTGGGCAGCAGCCCCGAGGACTCCTTCTCCCTGTCCTGTCCTGTCCTTCTTTGGGTGGGGGCTGGGGAGGCAGCCAGCCTGGTGGAGCCCTCACTCCTCCTCTCAGAGCTGCTTGTGGCATGAAACTCAAGCAGGTGCAGCCTGACGGGGGCCTCATGGCTGGAGTGGGGAGGTGGGGGAGGAGGTCCCTGCCTGCAATGTCCTCTGAGAAGTGTGCCTCCAAGGCCCCAGGCAGAGAGGCCAGGAGGGTGCCTTGGGCCCAGAGATGGGCGGAGTCCTTTCCTCAGGGCTGCAGAGCCTGCAAGGGCTCTGTTCCGCAGCCTCTACTCTCCTCTCAGAGCAGAGATGAGGGCCCTGTGCCTGCACAGTGCCAGGCACACAATGGGCTATGGCAGATGCTACCCATTCACTGGCAGGCGGCCTCCATCCACTTCTAACACGGCCCCCCCCCCCCCAGGAGAGTGACTGGGGCCAGAGGCTCCCGGACTGGAGAGCCCCATGCTCCCGGCAGGGCTGTAGCTGCCCTCCCTCCCACTCCCAGCATGCCCCTGCTGAGCCACCTCCACCCCACGGGCCCTGACCTGTGACTGACCCATCTCCCCCTCCCCTGCCCCCTCCATTCTCTCCTCCTCATTTTTCTTTCTCTTTCCCCATTCCTCTGTCTCTTGTCCCTTCTCCCTGTCCCCAGGCAAACGAGTGGCAGGTAGTCACCACGGGCTGACGGTAAGTGCCAGGTAGAGGCGTGTGCCAGGGGCTCGGAGTCCCTGACCGACCGGCAAAAGGAAGATAATCTTCTCAGAGCAGGGGCTGTTGAGACGAGTCTTGACAAATGTGTGCGGGTTTATGATGGGAGAAGGGAGGGCGGGAGTGTTGCTGCTCGAAGGAACAGCACCTGCAAAGGCTGGCGGGGAGGGGGCTCAGGGATCCAGGGAGCCGGAGCCGGAGCCGAGCTACAACGCGTCTTCTTCGCCTCCTCCTGCCCAGGGCCTCCCCCTCCCTCCCTTTGCCCTGACAGCTGTAAGGGCCTGGGGTGGGGGTGTCTGGAGTCAGCACCTGGCTCCACCACCTGTAGGGGCACTGCCAGTCTCTCTGCCCAGCTCCCCTCCCTGTCTGCACCCGCACCGGGTGGGAGCAGCCCAGTCCCCCACTACTTGCAGTCTGGCACCCACTGTCCCATGTACCTGGCCACAGCGAAGGCCTGGGGTCAGAGATGCCAATCCCAGAGTCCCCTCCCCTTGGCCAGAACGAGTGGCCCCAGGATGAGCACGTGGCTGGGGCGGAGAGCCGCTCCGTCGCCCAGTGATGGGCAGGGACAGGGTTGCAGTGGAAATCGAGATGACAATACACACGATGTAAAGTGTTTGATTCAGTGCCTCCCTTGGCGCTCAATTCATGTTACCTTTTGTGTCTGTTTTATTTTTTTCCTTCCCAACCACACACACCAGAGAGCCCAGGCTAGTCCAGGCCTCTCGTGGCACAAGGGGGACACGGAGGCCTGGAGAGAGAGCGGGGCTTGCTCCCCGCCTGTGTCCCGACTCCTGGCTGCTCCACAGTGAACGGTTTTCTTTCCCACGGTGGCAGGTGTGTGCCAACTGTCTCCTGTGAAGACTCCGCTCAGAAGACAGTGACCCCTCAGCAGACGGTGGCTTGGCTGCAGCCAAGCAGAGAGCCTGCTGCCTAGACGTCCACTGAGCAAAGACCCCTGGGTGCCTCCCACCCCACGGACCCCACCCCCAGCTCGCCTCCCACCCTCGCTCCCTGGGTCCTGGCTGCTGCGAGTCCATTCTACATTCCTGCCCGGCCACAGCCTGGCACAGGAGCCACCGCGGGCCATGCCAGGCCTCTGGGGTCACTCTGCCCAAACCACCGCATGTTTCAGAGTAACCTCCGCTGTTCCCGTGGGAGTGGGACAACCAGGAAAAGGCCTCAGAAAACCGACCTGGGAGGCTTTTCAAACAAAAGAGTGTGATTTCCTCCCGGGGAGGGGAGGGAAGGACTAAAGTACCCCCCGCCGAACTCCTTGGCTCCGAGTGCCCAGTCACTGTCTTGGGTGCATTTAGTGGTTTGGCAACTGTGGGTGTATTTTAAAATCTGCTGTCCAGGCAGAGAGACAAAGAAGGCTGCTGTGGGGCCAGGGGAGACCTCAGAGGACAGGGGTACTCATCTTGTTAAAAATAGCCCACCCCACGGCTATTTCTACTGAGCTTGGCAAACAGAGCTGTATGATTTTCCCTTTTTTCGGCCATGCTTTGCTGGGACCATCTGATAAAAATAGTAGATAACAAGCTCAAAAAAAAAAAGCTAGGGGTATTTTTATATGTGAGCCCCACTCGGAGTGGCACTGAAGCTGGAGGCCAAGAGGCCGAGAGGCCCTGGGTCGTTGGGTGGGGGCAAGGTCGGTGCCCACAGAGGACCAGGGAGAAGGAGATCAGAACTCAGCCAGGGAGGAGACGTGGGCAGGGATGTCATGCTTTCTCCTATGTCCACAGCTCAGGGTCAACAAACAGAAGCCGGGCCCTCCTGACCCACCGTGGACTTGGCCGTTTCCCAGGCCCTGCTGGCCCCAGCCCTGACCTTCAGCGTTGTTCCCACCATCCTCCCCAGAGGTGGGAGCTGAGCTGAAGAGGAAGCGGGCGCTGGGCATGTCTCGGGGCTGGGTTAGCAGCCAGCGCCCAGGGCAGGGGAAAGAGCTTTCTGGAGAAAGACCTGAGGCCCGAGGCTGAAGCTCAGATGAGCAAGGGTCAGGCCTCCCAGACTGGACAACTGGCCCATTCAGGAGGCATCGTCGGCACACGGCTTCACGAGGCTGAGACTTAACCCAGAGTGGCAGCACCTTGGGGACGTGAGAGAGCCCTGGTGAGTGTGTGTGTGTGTGTGTACACGCAGTGGCCATGCACACACTGTCTAGGGTGCACTCCTGGACAATGGTAGCTTGTGGAAGTCACCGCTGGTTCCCATCACAGCCATCACCCTGAGTACAGAGTCTGTCCTGAAGGACCAAGACCTGGAGGAACCGAGTGTGGAGACAGCAGGGGCTTCTGCTATGGGAGGCTCCAGGGCAGGCAGCTGACCAGAGGGAGACCCCTGAGGGCCAGAAGACAGGACTCCGCGCACACACCAGCTCCCCAAGCACGGTGGGGCCAGTGGGGCGGGGTGGGGGAGGGGTGGAGAGGGCACTGGATGAGCTCTTTGTAATTTGGGTCTTTAAGTGCATAACTGGGGACTCCCCATAGGCGGAGGTGGGTCTCCCCACAGCCCCATAACCCACAGCTGCAAACTTCCTGGAAGTGACAAGCTTATAAGATGACAAGCCAGAAGCTCAGCACAGAAACCCAAGGAAATTTGGGACTCACCTCCCTGCCCCCATCCCTGTCCTCACCAGAACTGATCCAATCTCCCTGCGGTGGACGGGCTGGCAGGACAACCCATTCCCATCGAAAAGATGGTAAACTGATCCAGGGAGATGACCCTGAGTGGGTTGAAGCCACACGGCAAGCCAGAGGCGCCCCTTCCTGCTGCCCAGGGGCCCTTAGCCCAGCCAACCTGGAGAGGCGTCCCCTCTTCTTCCGGCTCCTACAGCCCTGAGCTGGGCACAGCCCCTGTCTTCCCCCAGGCAAGGCGGCAGACACAGATTCGCTAAGGAGGAGTGCTTGGGGCCTGGCACAGGCTGGCCTCTGCCACCCAAGAGACGGCCAGAGCAGTGAGACACTCGCCGGTCAGAGCACTGGACAGCAAGTCAAGAGTCCTGGGCGGGCTTTGTAGCAACTCACGGTGTGACCTTAGGAGAACCCTTTCCTCTCTCTGGCCCTCACCTTTTTAAAGAACTGCTCCTCGTAGAAGGAACATTGCTAAGCACAGCCACTGGCACACAACTGCTTCGGTGTTTTGAATAAATAAATGAAGTCAGTGCGAGGAGGCCACGGGCTGGGCTGGACTGATCCCTTCTGGACCTGTCACTTCAGGCTTCTAGGCCAATGGCCCCAGGAAGGCAAATGTCCCCAGCTGCCCCCAGAGCCATCCCTTGTGTAGCATAGCCATGGCCTGTCCGCAGCTGGGAGAGCCAGTTCTGCAGGCCCCACAGCCACCAGCGCCCGCCCTGGGTCAGTTCGTCATTACCTCCAGCAGTCAACCCGAGGGCCATATGCCTGCCAGGGAGCGCAGTGGGCTGTCAGGCTCTGGCTGTCCCCTCCCCTCATGGTTCCTGGGCACTGTTGACTTTGCAGGAGCAGCTGGAAGCCCGAGGTAGGGGTTGGGGGGGCAGTGCTGGGCCCAGCAGCTGGACTGGCAGAGCCAGTTTCTCAGCTGAAACTTCAACTGCAGGTAAAAGGTAAATAAATAAACAGGAGTCCTGGGCAGAGGTGCCCAGGAGTGAGAGCAAGAGGCAGGCCCGAGGGGACAGGACGGAGCCCATCTGAGCCCAAAGACACCAGGCATTTAACTGTATATAAACCTCTCTCCCCTGAGCCAGCAGACTCCTCAGATCTCGGCTTTTCTGGGCTCAGTTCATTGTGCTTTGAATACACCCGGTTCCTGAAGGCTCGTGTGGCTGAGAGTTGTCACTGAATGAGACCCAAGGTGTGCGACACTGTCCTTGTGTCTCAAGTAGACACCACAGAAACCCCACCAGGTGAGTACGTGAGTCTTATCATCAATCTTGTTTTCCAGATGGAAAAACAGAGGCTCAGAAAGGCACGCAGGTAGAGAGTGGCAGAGCTGGGATCTGACCACCTTCTTTCTGTCCACTACTCACATGGCCACTTCTACACCTTATCCAAGCCACCATATCTCTTACCTAGATGCCTACAGGGCCTCCCGCTGGTCCCTGTGCCCACTGTCCCCTTGTCCCATGTAGTGAACTATCTACACATCAGCCAGAGTAAACCTGTCGAAGTGTAAGTGAGATCACCTTCTTGCTTTGCTCACCGCATTCACGGCTGTACGGTGACTGATGAGGCCCCACATGATCTGCTCCTCTGCTACACCCCCTCACTCTACTCCAGCCACACTGGCCTCTGACATTGTCCCACAACAAGCAAACACCTGCCCCAGGGCCTTTGCACTTACTGTGTCTGTTGCCTGAAATGCTCTTCTCCATCTACTAGTATCCAGGTGACTTACTCCTTCGGGTCTCTGCTCGAATGTCACCTTGTCAGAGAGATCTTACCTGCCCTGCATAAAACAGCCCACTCTCTCCTACCTCCTCTCCACCGTCCTTGCCCTGATTCATGTTTCTTCAGAGCAATTATGGCTACCAACATGAGTATGTGCATGCTGATCTAGTTTTTCACTAACTCTGTCTCAGAATAAGGGCTCTATGAAGGCAAGGGGTTGTTGTTTTGTTTTGTTTTTTATATTTTTGTTTTAATATTTTTATTGATTTTTAGAGAAAGAAACATTGATGTGAGAGTGATTGGCTGATTCCTGCATGCCCTCCTGCCCTCTAGGGACTGAGCCCACAACCCAGCATGTGCCCTGACCAGGAATCAAACCAGTAACCCCTCGGTACACAGGATGACACCCCATCCACTGAGCCATACAGGCCAGGGCAACAAGGGTTTTTATCTGTTTTCTTCATTGCTATATCCCCAGAGCCTAGAATGGTGCCTGGCACATAGTAGATGCTTAATAAATAGTTGTTGAAAAAATAAATTAAAGAATAAGTGATTCTTGAGCTAGAGTTATTACTAGTATGTGCTCTGCTGCTCCTGCCTGCGGGCGCTCTGACAACTTCTCCTTGTGGGTGCCGGTTATGTCTGCCCCTCCTGCAGAGTGGGGGCCCCTCCGGCTGAGGGCTGCCCACCTCCCCCACCCACACCCAGTTCTCCTTCCCTGGCAGCATAGAAGCCTGTGGAATCATGCTCAACTTCTCTCACTAAGCTCCTGCCGGCTGCTTGAGCCCCACTGTCAGGCAGTGCTCCGGGCACTGGCTCAGACCCTGCTACACAATGGATGCTCAGCAAACTTCTGCTCCCTTAGCCATGTGAATGAAGGTCCACTCACCCAAACTGTGTTGGATAAACCAGATTCCTGGCTGACCCTCCGCTGGGGCGGGCTGCCCCGGTCCACCCAGCCGGCACCCCCAGGGCAGCAAAGGCCCCTCCTGCCATTCCCTGTTCTTGCCTGCCATGGCAGCCTGGAGTCCTCTCTGGGCAATCAACATCCTGCCTCAGTCAGTTGCAGCCCAGGCCCCACCTTGGTTTTCTGGTCTGTAAACAGGGAGCCAGGGGAACCTCCAAACAAACCTAGATTTGTTTGGTTCTTGCAGGGCACTCTCCACATTACAGAGTGATTCACCGCGGAGCTCTTTAAATAGCCACTGAACTTGCAGCTTAGAATATAGGATTTAATTTATAAAATAACTAGTGGCCCAGTGCGCGAAATACATGCACATTAAAAGGGGATTAATTAAAGGAAATATTTTAATATTGCTATTTGCCCTTTCTCTATAATAGAAGTGTCATAGATTAAAGAAAATTAGTAAAACATATATGAAAATCTTCCTCCTGTCAGAGTCTGGGGTGCACCATGGAACCCAGAGTCAGCCACCCACATGCACCTCAAAATCGCTCAAGACCCAAACCTGGACGGCCCCCCTTCATTGGGCTAGATCCAGACCTGGCTGGTCCCATCCTGTCAAGCCCTGCCAGGTGGGGGGGGGTGCAGCCTCAGGTCCCCTGGGTGCCAGGGCAGGTCTGAGGTCCCCCATCAAGCCCTGCTGGGCAGAGGGAGTGACCTGTGATCCCCCAGCCTGGCACTGGGGCAGGGGGCACAGCCTGAGGTCCCCTGGCCTGGTGCTGGGGTGGGGGGCATGGCCTGAGGTCCCCTGGCCCAGCACCAGGGTGGAGGGCACACCTTGAGGGCCCCCGTCAAGTCCCGCTGGGTGGGGGGCACAGCCTCAGGTCCCCTGGCCTGGCACCAGGGAAGAGGGTGCAGCCTGAGTTCCTCTGGCCTGGTGCTAGGGTGGGGGGAGCAGCCTGAGGTCCCCTGTCAAGCCCCATGCAGGAGGTGGGTGGGCGTGCAGCCTCAGGTCCCTGCTGATTGCTCCTTAAGGCTCGTTATGGGAACTCAGCCTCAGCTGTGGGTGCAAATTGACCAGAGTGATGGTCAATTTGCATATTCCCTCTTTATGATATAGGATTCTGATATAGGGCTAGCTCGCCGACAGTGGTACTGGCCACACCAGGGAGGTCTCAGGGAGACCGGGGAGGAGCCCAGTGTATTAATAGAAATTTAACAGGTTCTTTATGGGAGTTGAGGTGGCCTGGTCCTTCTCGGGCCACCTGTCTGTGCCCTGAGGGCTGTGGGGCTCAGTCTGGGTTCAGCATGCTCTGGGCATTGCAGGCATTCTGAGGGCAGGGTAGTCTATGCTGGGTGGAGGCCGGGGTGGCTTCAGGGGAGCTTCTGCTGGACCAGGCTGTCCTTCTGGCATTCCCTGAACAGGAGAGCGTGAGGCCTCTGGACTGGGAAAAGAAAGGGAGGTCTCTGGTGTGAGTTAAGGCCTGCCATGTGGCAGGGGCTACTTGGTTCTTCATCTATTAAGCACTTACAGAGCCTCGGATGTGCCAAGAGCTGGTAGAAGTATGTAGAGCAAGTCCTGTCCTGGGGGAGCTCACGGTCTGTGGAAGAAGCAAGTCTGAGCCTAGTCTAGGGCTGGCACTTGGGAAGGCCCTGGGAGGCACACAGGGAGCTGCCTCACACAGCTTCACAGGACTCGCTCCAAGGCTGGGACACTGGAACCACCAGGCCTGTCCTACAGATGAGGAAACGCAGGCCTGGAGAGGCTGGTTGACAGGTGGCAGAACCAGGATGCAAACCTAGCCCTCCTGCCTCCAGGCTGGCGTGCCCACCACTCGCTCCTTAAAGCTGGTCCCCTGGGGACTCCTCCCTCCCTTGCTCTAACACTCAAACTTGGACTTGAATTTGTAGAAGAAGCAGATTTTCTCTCGACTTCCCATTTTCTCTCCTGGATCCTTTGTTTCAGTAGAAGCAATTGTCAAGGTGAGTAAGAGTTCAAAATTCAGCCCTCAGTAAGAAAACAGATTCACTCCGGACAAGCACAGAGTAATGGCTCAGCACAAGGACTCTGAAGCCCATCACGCAGCTCCCAGCTCTGCTGCCTGTCAGCTTGTGACGTTGCTTTACCTTCCTGTGCCTCCGTTTTCTCTTCTCCTAGGGTTATGAGAGAAACCTTGAGTTAGTTAGGCTATGTCCTGCAGGATCCCTCAACAGTGCAGAACATAGAGAGTACCAGACAGCATTAACATTAGGGTAAGTAGGATTTTCATCAGCATGTCTGGCCCTTGATGACATGGACCCAGAGCTTTTACATTAAAAAAAAAAAAAAAGAAACATATTGCCCGGCCAGTGTGGCTTAGTGGTTGAGCATTGACCTATGAACCAGGAGATCATGGTTCGATTCACCATCAGGATACATGCCTGGATTATGGGTTTGATCCCCAGTGGTGGGGGGGGGGACGGGCAGGAGGCAGCCAATCAATAATTCTCATCATTGATGCTTCTAGCTCTCTCCCTCACTGAAATCAATACAAATATCTGAGAGAGAGAGAGAGAGAGAGAGAGAGAGAGAGAGAGAGAGAGAGAGAGAGATACATTATTGCAAATTGCTACTCATCCTTCAGAACCTACTCAAACATGTTAGAGTGTTTGTTCTTCCTACTTAGGGCTGTCATAGGAATTTGTATCCCTCAAGTATGCAAAGTAGGGAAGGGAAAGAGAATTCATGTCGCTGTGCACCTAGCAAACACCAGGCTCTGCTAGGCCGTGTCTAGATTTTATCTCATTTGTCCTCCACAGTGACACTAAGAGATAATTCCCCCTTTTTATAAGAGGCCAGTGTCTTAGCAAGCCAGAGATCAAACCCACTTCGCACAGATCACAATGGCTTTCGTTCTTGGTTATAGGTCTGCCTCCCCTGCAAAGCTGGTAGCAGTCAGGAATCTTCACCCAGCGTGGTGGCGGAGGCAGTGTTCTGGGGGGAGAGGTGTCTACTGTCATCACTCATCAAGAAGATTTGCTCCCCAACAGATTAAGAACTCACTTCCCACTTCTTTAGACTTCCAGAGCCTGGCTGAAGGCCAGATACTTGTCAGGTACTCAGATGCATTTATTGAGTGAGTGAAATGAATGAATGACTGAATGAATGAAGAACAAACAAACGAGGCAAACAGCGCGGAAGGGATGGGTGGAATCCAGGAGTCTGAAGGAAGCAGATCCTTGTCTTGATCTCTTTATTGCTCTGGGAGAAAACCAGCAGCAGGGGAAGCAGAGCCCTGGCTGCAGGGGGCTGTGGTGGAGGGTAGCAGGAACTGTTTTCTTGGCCTTTCCTCCCTGTGGAAGCCGCACCCTGGGGCCCACTCCTGCACACCTGGCCGCTCTGGAGAAGGCCGTCTCCGCTTCACTGGAGAGGCCGAGGGCCCTCTTCCTCAGTGCCTGCCCTCCAGTCTGGGAAGGAGGGCTGAGTGGATCTGTTGGGGCCTTTCTGCCCGCTGAGAGCCAGTGGGGGCCTGGCACACAGTAGGTGCTTGGTAGTAATGGCAGGGAGCCCAGCCTAGCTTTCAGCCCCAATGGGCCCTGAGAGGCCCCAAGCACCAGGCCCTGGAGGCACTCCCTCTCCGCCCCCTAGTCTGCAGCTGCTCTGCACTTCAGCACTCAGTGGCTCTCGTCAGGGTGGACTTTTCTAGGGCCCCCAGCCCAAGTCCATAAACACCCTCCTGGGGTCACTACCCCCAGGACTGGAAGCACTGGCTTCCCCATCAAGGGCCCCAAAGGGAAAAAGGCCAGCAGGGTAAGGGGCAGTGGCCAGAGTCTCAGTCGCTCTGCCTGCGGCTGGCGTCCTGTGGGGTGCCGGCTGGCAGGGGCACCTCCCTCTTCCCCACACAGAGCTGGCAGCACAGCCGGTCCAGCCTTCTCCAGCCACAACCTACAGAAAGCATGTTCCCCTCAGAGCCACGGCCACTGGCCAGTCCACTGGGGACATCCCTCGGGGAAGGGAGTGGAGGGAGGGCGGGTCCAGCACCCAGGCTGGCGCACTGTGGCCGGCCACCCAGCTCTGCTGACCCGTGGTTTTCACGTCTGGCTCCCTGTGGCCCAGACGGCCCCAGCATGTCACTTGGGGGTGTGGATGAGTAGGCTCCTGCCCAAACTCGAACTCACAGCTGGAGTGCCCAGAGGCCGAGTCAGGGCCCTAGGCAGAGGGGTTGGGAGAAGAGAGAGGCCTCTGGAGCCTGAGCAGGCCTCCTGGGTGAGGGTCACACGCAGGGCAAGCGAGGAAGGTACTGGACTAGGTGCTGCTGAGCCAGAAGGCCAGCAATACTGGGACCACCAGAGGGGCAGGTCCATCTGCAGGCCCCTGGATGGGGGAGGCAGGAATGGGAAGAGAGCCTGGGGGAAGAGAGAGGGGAGCAAGCACACTCTCACCCTCTGGGGCTCATCTCCTCACCCTCCTATTCCCAGCAAGCTTCCCAGAGAGGCCCAGGGCACTCCTGCCCCAGGCCCTTTGCTCAAGCCATTCCCCACCAGTAGTGCCCTTTCCAACCCCTCTCAAGACAGAGGGCCACTGTGGCCCAGCGAGGCTGCCGGCTGCAGGGCCTCCCCCTCCTCCTGAGGTTCTCTGAGATTACTCTCAGATAGTCTGCCCCTGTGTCTCCTGTTGGCTCCATTCCATCATCCTTTCATGCCAGCTCCCAAGTTGCCCCTCTGCAGTCTCCCCTGGCTCCCCCAGCTATAAATAGGGTCCCTCTGAGCTCTCAGAGCCCGTGGTTTACATACCCCGTTTTTTGTGCTTTGCCTCCAACATAGTCATTAATTCAATCAGCAAACCTTTTTTAAACAGCCCCTGTATCAGGTGTGGGGGGCACAGAGCAGTTAGGCTCGGTTCCTGCTCTCAGAGGAGATGTGGTCGTGGGCAGATTGCAACGTAAGCAAACAGCCCTTCTTGCTGGAATTCCGTTGAACACGCCTCCGAATGAACACCTACCAGAGGCAGCAGGAATGTGCACTTTTGAAACATAGTCCTGACCCTCGGGGCGAACAGAGACCAGGACAACGAGGAGAGCTCAGCGCCAAGGGCCTGGGAGCGGCTGGGCCGAAGCTGAGCAGGCCTCGGCAAGGACAGAAAGTGGGGACAGGCTTTCCAGGCCCAGGGCACAGCATCTCAACGTACAGACTTAGCAAGCTGGGCACTTCGGGGTTGGGGCTCGGTTTAGCTGGAGCCATGGAGGGTGTGAGAGCCGTGCTGCTGGGCAGGTGGGCTGGAGCCACGCGCCAAGAACCACGCCTGGAGCTGGGTCCACGGCAGCTGTTCTCCGCAGGCCATCCTCTGCCCTCTCTGCTCTGGGAGACTGACTCCCATGGGCTACATCGCCCTCCCGCCTGCTGGCTTCTGATGGAATGGAGCCAACAGGAGGACATACGGGCAGACTATCTGAGAGTAATCTCTGAAAATCTCAGGAGGAGAAGGAGGCTCTGCAGCCAGCAGCCTCACTGAACCACAGTATGTCCCTCTGTCGACAGCCACAGATCCAGGCAGGTGACCCCTCTCCTGCAGCAGCAGCGGCCTCCCAGTTCCTTCAGGCCGAGCAGCCCTGCCCCAGCTCTTCCCTGGGCTGCTCTGTCCCACATGGGTTCCCTCAGCTCTGCTCACACCCTGCAGAGAGCCCTGCACCCAGCTCTCCTGTTACCCCATGAAGAGAGCTGCAGAGGCTGTTGGGGTCCCTGACGCATCGGGACTTGATGCTGGAGGCCTTGGAGGGATGCCAGAGGGTGTTAGGTGGGGAAGGAGCGCAGGATGGAGGCGAGGCTCCAGCAGCTGCACCCGTGGTTCTGGAGGAGCCAGGCTCCTACGGCTGCGCAGAGGAGGAATGTGAGGAGGACAGGCCCTGGGACCCAAAAGTGCAAGGGCCCAAGGAGTAGGGAGAGGGTCAGGCAGGGCAAGGGCCTCACCGCGCTGAGGTTTGCCCTTGACCCCATCGCTGGTCGGGAAGTCAGACTTCGTAAGGCATGACACACGTCAGTTGTAAGCAACTCCCTGGTGGCCTGTTGGGGGTAGATTGGGTGGGGGACTGGATGAGAAGCCAGAGAACCTGAGAGGGGCCTGCCAGAGGAAGCAGCCATGCGGGGGAAGGAGGGAGCTTGGAGGACTCGGGACTCTGGGAGGCAGACTGACAGGACCTAGATGATGGCTGTGGTAAGAAGGGAATTGAGTAGAGTCGTGACTTGGCTGACATCTTGGGGGATCGGGGAAGTCAGAGGAGGAGCAAGTCTGTGAGCAGAGAGGAGGACAATCGAGGGGGGAGGGTCCAGGAGAGAGAGGGTAGGGCTGGGGACAGGAGCTGTGGGATGTGCTTGAGGTGGCAGGAGCTCCTGGCTGCAGTAGGCAGAGGGAAAGGTCAGAGAAACCAACAGGCAAGGGAGTCCCAGGAGCCGAGGGAAGGACGTGGGCTAGTGCAGAAGGAGCCGGCCCAGCCCGCACTGCGGGGCATTCCGCCCTGCCCTGGGAGCTGCCTCCTGCTGCCTGGGGCAGGCATCCCACCACGCCCAGGGGCCCTTGGAGCAGGATAGCCCATTGGGATTCTGCACTATGAGTCCCTGAGTCCCTTTGGGGAAAGAGGACAAACACTTCTTGAATTATGATCTTATTTAACTCTCGTATAAATGACCTCAGCTAGGAACTTGGCTGGTAACTGGTTAGGGCAGGGTTCCAACCTGGGCAGACTGGCTGCGTAGCTCTGCTGATTCTTAAAGGCTGACCATGCTGCCCTCTCGGTGCTACCGAGTCATGTCTCCAGCAAGTGGCCTTGTGGTCACGCACATCTCGCCCCTCTTCTTCCGTATCGGTGCTCACTTCCTCCCCAGGGCAGCTCCTCGCACTGTGACATCTGGGGCTCTGAGCAGTCTCACCTCCCTTGCTCCCCTGCCCCCCTGCGATTCGTATAACCTTGCCAGTTGGGGTGGCCCCCGCAGAAACCACTCCACGCCCCACAGCACTGCCTGGGTTTAAAGTCTGTTCTCACAGCTCCCACTTCTCATCCTCATCTCTGAGCTGGGGTTTCAGGGTCCCTCTCCAACCCTGTTTCCCAATCCTCAGGTTCTGAAAAACTGAAACATATGCAAAGCCTCATGGGAATTTAGAAGCAGGCTCTGCTTCAAATAAATTCAATATGTGAAACTGAGACCAATGATGACTGATGCCGACTTCCCATCTTCTCCTTCTTCCAAAGTTGCTCGTCGCAGCCCAAGGGCTGGTGGCACGGTGGGCCCGGGGCCCCTCCCGACACTGAGATTCTGGGGTTCTGGGGAGTCCCTATAACCTCCCCGAGGCCTCAAGGTCTCCCCTTGAGATGGTTCTAGCCCTTCTTCTTTCCTAGTCCCACAGACTAGGATTTAACGTCCCTGGCCCCCGGCCCTGGCCTGGGAGGCAGTGTGGCCGGCCCCACTAGGCCAGACACAGCCCCACACACGCCCAGGCACCCACTGCACCTCTCAGCTGCAGCCCTGATCCTAGATCCGTTTAAAACTGAATTATGAGCCTGTCGTCCAGTAGTTGAAAAGCCCAGGCGGGAAGGGATTTACTGGCCACATTAAATCATGTGCTTTTTGTTAAGTGTGGCGGCTGCAGAGGTGCTCACGAGCTCCACGCCCCACCTCCTCCTCCCCAGGTCCCGCCAAAGTGCCACTCTCTCACCCACAGAGACCACTTCCGGGCTCTATCAGCTTCTCCGGGAGCCCAGGCCAGGCCCCCTGGTCCCACACCCCCTGCAATGGCAGGCAGTTCTTTTACCCCCAATGTCGAGGGAGAAGCCTGAGGTTTCCAAACAGAGAGGCAGTTTGCCCCCAGACGTACTGCAAGGAGGCAGAAACAGAATCAACAGACTTCTTAACCTGGGGACCCTGCGCCCCTGATTTTACAAGCACAGGTAAACACTCCAGGCCCTCTTCTGGGAAGGTCCCTTAGCCTTGGGCGGGAAGGGCACGGAGCCCAGCTCTCCCTGTAAGATCACAGGCTATTCAGGTGAGGACTCTTGAGAAAGCACTGAGGCCTGGCCGAGGGTAGGGGCAGGAACCCCAGGACCCCTCCCAACCCCACTCCACTCGTAAGCTTGTGAACTGCTGCAGAATCACAGCCTGAGTCCTGGGGCACAAGTTCACAGCCCGGTGTGACATTCTAGCCCGGAATCCATCACTCAGCTCCTGCCCGCACCTCCCGTCACTCCCCGCCAGAGCCCCCACCCCACCCCCACATCCCCGTCCACATTCCCGCTGCCCCTGTGGCCCGCCCGCTGCTCCTTCCACTGTTTGCTCTCCCACTCTGCACTCTGTGCTCACATTCCTGGCCAGTTCCCTCCCAACCCTGTCTCCAGGCATTCCCTACTCACCCCCCACCGCCCAGGGCACCCCTGGACAAGTCAGGCTCTGAGCCTGCAACACTAGGAGATTCCTGCTAGAGAAACAGGCTACAGGAGTCTGCTGAGCCCCAGGTGCTTGACCAGAGTACCCAGGCAGCCAGCAGGTTCTCTGTGTTGGTGTTGGCAGGACTGGCTACCTCTCACTGCCTCCCCCCCGCCCGCCCCCTGCCTCCCGCAAAAAATAATTGAGGCATCTTTGGCTCTGTTCTGCTGGAGGAGAGGCAGGGCCACTGAAGCATGGCCCCTTGGCATTGGCAGCCTTCCTGCCCATGAGAACGTGGTCTAACCTGAAGCCCACAGCCCTGTCCAAGTCCCATTGGAATGGCACTGCAGGCACTTACAAATGGGGGTCATTCATGGTCTTTGAGAGGCCCACAACATACCAGCTTGGGTAGGCTTGGTGGAGGGGGGAGGGCTTTCCACCCATTTTACAGAAGAGAATACTGAAGCCCAGAGAGCAGGCCAATGTTGGGAGTTCAAGGTTGGAGCCAGTGGCGCCGCAGGGGCAAGTACCCAGAAGTCCTTACCCCCATCTGGGGTGCTCACCCTCATCCAAGCTGGACAGAGAGGGGGAGGCCACCAGGTTCTGCAGAGCCCTAGCAGACCAATCTTGAACCCCACCCTCCACCTTCTCAGGGGCTGCTTTCTGTTCAGCTAGAGATTTCTGTCAATGCTGCTCAACCCCATCCTCACCTGACAAGGTGAGCTGGAGAGTTGAGAGGAAGCAAACGTCCCCTCATAGGCCATCCCAGATGGGTGTTCTGTTTAGTTTTAGGGAAATAGCAAAAGTTATGCTCAGAGATTGACTAGTAATTGATTTAGCACAGGCTTACTGTGGGAATTATAATAAGTTCTCAAGCTAATAGAGTACAGGATAATATCTCTTAATTAGAGGCTTAGCGCACAAAATTTGTGCAGGGGTAGGGTCCCTAGCAGCTGCTGGCCAGGGCCTCCCTTCATTCCATGTCGCCCCCTGGTGGTCAGTGCATATCATAGTGAGTGAGCGAACCCCTGGTTGGTCGAACTCCCAAGGGGACACTTTGCATATTAGGCTTTTATATATAGACTAGAGGTCTGGTGCATGGATTTGTGCACTGGTGGGGTCCTTCAGTGTAGCCTGCAGGGATTGGGCCAAAACCGGCAGTCCAATGCCACCTGCCACTCCCACTCATCTTGGCCCCGTTGCGCCTGCTGCGGGCTCACACCCAGTCAGTGCCAATTGGGAGAGCCATGAGCCCTGTGTCTGGTGACCATCAGTCAGCTGAGCAGTGCTCCCACTGTGGGAGTGCATTGACCTCCAGGGGGCAACGTCTTCATCAAATGCCTCCTGGTGGTCAGCGCACATCATAGCAACCGGTCATTCAGTCGTTCGATTGCTTAGGCTTTTATATAAGGAGAGATAAGCCAAATAAAGAAATAACATAATTCAGCCCAGCCAGCATAGCCCAGTGGTTGAATATCAACCAAGAGGTCATGGTTCCATTCCCACTCATGGCACATGCCTGATTATGGGCTCGATCCCTGCTGTAGGGCGTGCAGGAGGCAGTCAATCAATGATTCTCTCTCATCATTGATGTTTCTGTCTCTCTCCCTTCCTCTCTCTAAAATCAATAAAAAACATATTTAAAAACATCACTGAGAAATTAGAGACAATTAAATCAATGGAGAGAGACATACTATGTTCATTGATCAAAAGACTAAATGTTATCAGAGCTTGTCTCCTCAAATTGGCCTACAGATTTATTGCATTCCCTTCCAAAATCCCTGTTGGATTTTATAGAAATCGATAAATTGATTCTAAAATCTGTATGGAGCCCTAGCTGGTTTGGCTAGTGGATAGAGTATCAGCCTATGGAATGAAGGGTCCCGGATTCAATTCCAGTCAAGGGCACATGCCCAGGTTGTGGGCTCAATCCCTAGTAAAGAGTGTGCAGGAGGCAGCTGATCAATGATTCTCTCTTATCATTGATGTTTCTATGTCTCCCTCTCCCTTTCTCTCTGAAATCAATAAATATATATTGAAAAAAAGAGAAATAACATACTCCAAACAAATAACAGATTAATCACATACCATTCCAGGCAAGGGGAGGTGAAGAAACAACGTCCCTATTTGATATGAGGTGCATCTTTTTACACCAGGAGGCATTCAGGAGAGATGGTGACCCACCACAAAGCTGATCTCCAGATGCCAGCACAAAAATAAAGGTCCCCTGTGGCTAGAGAATGAAGATGCTGGTGTTAGATGGTGGGCTGACTTCATTCGGGGGGCCACCACCAACCAAAGAGTCGGCTTGGCCACAGCAGGAGCTAAATGCTACAAAGATCTTCCAAAAGTTTCTAGGTTAGCGAAGAGTCACCCAAACTGAAACTCTCCAACAGTCCTCACAACTCTCAGTATTTATAGTCTAAACTAGAGGCCTGGTGCACAAAAATTTGTTCACTGGAGGGGGAAGTGCTCAGGCCAGCCTGTGCTCTCTCACAGTCTGGGACCCTTTGGGAGATATCCACCTGCTGGTGTGCCTGGCCAGCCTGGATGAGGGGCAGAGGGCCATTTCAGGCTGCCCACAGCCCCTTCAGGATTTGGGTCCCTACTGGGGTACCTGGCTGGAAGCAGGTATCTGGGATTTATTCAACTTCTATAATTGAAACTTTGTTGCCTTAGCCCCCCTCCACCACCACCCTCAAAGCCTGGGTTGCCCCTGGCAACCCAAGGTCCTAGCCCGGCAGGTATCTGGGGTTTGTTTATCTTCTATAATTGAAACTTTGTAGCCTTGAGTAGAGCTCAGGGCCAGCAGGGCCCTGGCTTCCTCTATTGCCTGGGGCAACTCCAGCTCCGTGGCCACCACCATCTTAGTTGAGTTAATTTGCATATTTGCTCCTGATTGGTTGGTGGGCATGGCTTGTGGGCATAGCTTGTGGGGTAACCGAGTGGGGTCAATTTGCATATTACTCTTTTATTAGATTAGCACACGTCCCTGTAGGTAAGCCCCCAGCAAGACCCCACAGCTGCTGGCTACTGACTGCTCATCAACTACAACAGATGTGGAACAATGACATTCAGACTCAACATATTTCATTCGTCTATCAAAACATTTTTGTCTTTGTCATAAACAAGTGGATTAAAACAACTTCACTGAAGCCATAAACAAACGGATTTGAAATCGCATTAACCAATGCACTACAGTGGGGCCTGTTGGTCTGGAAATGCATTTATCCCTCTGAGCCAGCCCCTCAAGGGTCTTGGGAAAGGGCTTCCGTTTCCCCACCAGCACCAATGGCCCAGGGCCGGGTGAACTGTCTTCCAGGGAAAACAGTGTCCAGGACTGAGGAAGCAGAGGAGGGGAGGCAGCTTCTGTGGGTCTGTCTCTTCTGGGCGGGAAAGAGTTGGAGAGGCTGCAGGGGAGAGCTGCTGCCCCCAGCGCCCCCCTCATGCTGCTCAGAGCTAGGACAGGGCTGGGGATGGTCTGGGAGTGGACAAAGTTGGGCCAAGAGTTCAGGTCTTTCCAAAAGAGGTGATCAATCATGAGAAGGGCCAGAAGGGAGGGAGTGGGGAGCAGTGAGGCAGGGAAGAGTCTGGCAGGAAAGCGAGAGGGAAGAGCACAGCATCTCTGAGGGGCACTGGGACGGGCATCTTCTATATCTAATGGTATCAACAGCTTTGGAGGAACGCAGGGCATCCCCATTCTAGAGATGAGGACACTGAGGCTCGGAGAGGTTAAAGTGACTGTCTCTCAAGGTCAAACAAAATCAAATGATGCTCATCTTGGCTGGTTGCTAAGTGGTTAGAGCACCAGCCCACAGACAAGGAGTCACGATTTCCAGTCAAGGGCACATACCCCTTCGCATGTTCCCCAGCCCCAGTAGAGAGCACGTGCAGGAGACAACCGGCTGAGGCGTCTCTCTCACATCAATGTTTCTCTCCTCCTCCCCCCGCTATTCTTTCCCTTTCACTCTCTCTAAAAATCAATGGGAAAATGTCCTTGGGTGAGGATTACAAAAGATCAAATGACCTTCTCAGCTGGAACCCAGACCCAGACCCTTAGGTCCTGAGTCCCAAACTCTTTCTTCCCCACCAGACTGGAAGCTCCCTGAGGACGGGGGCCATTTAGTCCTCCACTGTATCTCGTACCAAGCCCAGGGCTGAATGATGTAGTAATAGGTGCTCAATAAATATTGTTGCTGTAATGACGTGTCAGGGCTCCGCTTTGTTCACAAGCATGAGCTGATAATCCCTGAGGCGGACATGCCCAGAAGCGGTGTTCAGACCAAAGCCCGTGGAGCCCCTTCCCAGCCTCCGCTCTGATCCGGGCCTTCCAGACAGTCATCCTGGTGCCAACTGGGCTCAAGAAGGCCTCGATGTCCCCATCTTTGGAATGACGTGGGGAGACGAGATGACCTTCCTCCTCCTGTGTCGGGGTGCACGACTCTAATATGTGGCCAGGAGCCACAGCTCAGGAAGGCTCTCTAGGCATCTCAGCAGACTTATTGTAACAAAATTCCCAACAAGCATATGAAGTCGAATCCATTTTGTGCTTTGGGAGGAAATCCCACAAATCAATGAAAGAGAACATGTAATGACTGCCAGAGAAGTGGCATGCAAGATCCAAGTCCCAGCCCTGTCCCCCTGCAGTCACATGACCACGGGCAAGCCTCTCCTCTCTCAGCCTCAGTTTCTGCATCAGTGAAATGGGGATAACTGTACCTGTCCTGCTAGCCTCAGAGAAGTGTTGTGAGCCGCAGATGAATCAGCGATAAAAAAAAAAGACACTCTTGCAAGCAGGAAAGAGGTGCATCAAGGTGATTTGCATGTATTGTATCTAAGTTATTGCATTTCTCGTTATTATTGTAATGCCCAAAAGGCTGAAGAGCTCACGGCTGCTTGGAAAAGTTTTTTTTATATTGAGGCGACCGTAGGAAACTGAGCTGCTTAAAACAGTGTTTCATGGTCAATAAATGCTGGTCCAGAGAATGAACAGGGGAAGCAATGACGACTAGGCATGGGTTTTACTGTGTCTGTGCTAGATACCAAGGTGATAACATACGGGAGGGATTCCTTTTATGTCCCGGGGTCAGCAACCAAAAGTTCCTGAAAAGATGTTGAATTTGTCTCTGATACAAGGTTCATTGTCGGGAGGAAAGGGCCACAGACACAAGAACCTTTAGGAATTTTGAGCTAGTGCAGGGAGCAATTCAGAAAGCTCCAGGCAAAGAGGGGTAGCACTGAAACTGGCGTAGGTTTCTGTCCCACCCCCACCATTTCCTTCAGCTCCTCACTTCCCCTCCCCTTTCCTACTTCTGCCCCCCTGACCCCCTCTAGTGCAGCCAGAACCTGGCCTTGCATTGGGGGCAGTGCAGGGGGCGTGGGAAAAACAATCAAACTTCAGCCAGCCGGATAATGAGCTGTTCCTCTCTGACCATGGCCCCCTGTCCTCTCCCCCTTGCCACCGCCCCTCACCCCTGCCCCTCAGGACATGGGTTTCCGAACACCCAGGCGACATCACCTCATTAATGTTAATGGAAGTCCGGACATGAGCTGGGACGGTCATAAATTGCCCCGTGTGAGAAAGGGTGGAAGTCCATGTCTGGGTAGTGCATGTGTGTGCATGTGTACACAAGTGTGTGCTACTTGTGTGTTGCATGTGTCTGTATTGTCCAAAACAGAAAGTGTATGTGCGCAAACTGAATGTGTATCCTGCATATATATGTGAGGGCGTGCGTGTGCACTCGAATATACCTCTGCAGCGATTTGTACCTTTGTAATATGTGTGTGCACTTATACCAAAGCATGCATCGCATCATATTTAGGTGCCTCCACGTACACATGTCATACACACACGTGAGTTCACGCGTGATATACACATACGCATACTGTAAGTGTGCTGTGTTCAGTACTTGTGCAGTATATCTATGGGATATATAGTGCCAAAAATAATGCCTGGGATGTATCAAGCACCCAATTAATGTTAGTTATTTTTACCATTAATAGGTTTACACGTGGAAACCTGTGTGTTTCCGGGGGCCCACCAGTGTGTAAATCTGGGACTCAGAGTGTGTGAGTGTCTATATCCAAGCAGGCACTGTGACTCTATCTGTGTACATACATGCAATGCTCACGTCTGTGTGTATATGTCCTCCTGTCCACATACATGGGTTCCCTGGCCCCATCCTCCCTTCCCACGGGGCTGCTCTGAGGGGCTGGGCTGGGCTGCAGCATGCACATCCCAGCCATGGTGAGCACGGCTACTAATACGCAGACGCCTGCAGTCTGCCCAGCACTGCTGCCCCGCCGAGGGCTGAGCTGGAAACCCGGAGCCCCGCTTCCCTCCCTCTCAAAGTTCTGTCGCCCCCCCCCCCAGTCTCTCATTTGCCCACTCTCCTCTCTGTCCCCTCTCTCGGCAGCAATAGCCTCTTATGGCTCCTAATCCACTCTCCACACAGCAGAGAACGTGATCTTTTAGAAATGCAAATCTCATCTCTTCCTCAACTCCACCAGCTAAAACCCCTTAATAGCTTTGCATTGCTCTCTGGGTACGGTCTCCACAGCCTCTGAGGCTGGCCTGGGCCTCTCTCCCACTGCCCCGCTCCTCCCTCTGAGGGCCCTCACCTGCGGTTCCCCCTGCCTGGTATGCTCTTCTCCTACCCGTCAGGTCTCGCCTCTGGAAGCCTCTCCTTACCAATCCCCCGGTTTTATGCTTTCCTGCCTCCCTGGCATTCTCCCCGCTGCCCTCAACACACAGGCCATTCAGTCATCATGTCACTGTGTCTTCCTCGCCTTCCCTGAGCGCTGTGAGCTCACCAGGTGTCCTGGTCGCCATGCACCAGGTGCTGCACTCAGGTGGCCCAGGCCTGGTACGGCCTGCGCAGGTGCTGGGCCCAGCTCTCAAGAAGCCAGCAGTCTCCTGGGAGAGACACAGACCAGAGAAGGCTTGGAGTAGGTGCATGGAGGGGTGGGAGGAGGGCCCTGCAGGTGCTGGCAGAGCTGGGCCATAAGAAAGGAAGAACAAGCCGGGCCAGGGGATTCCAGAGTGGGCACAGCCAGAGCAAAGAGCGAGTGTGGGCAGCTTGCTGCTGCTATAACATAAAGTGTAACATGGGGAGTAATAAGAAGTGAAACTGGGAACACCAGTGGGGACCAGATCATGGAACTTCAAACAGCTTGTCTTCCCCCCCTCCCCCACCTTTAATCCATCAGACACTTATCAGTCCGAGATTCCCAAGTCCTGTGTTTGTTGGGGACACTCCTACCCGTGAGGCAACGTGTGGCTGATGTCTGTTGGAACCAGCTCAAGGACCCCAGGGATGGCCACTGGGTCCACGGCCCCAAATTCCCACTTTATCAGCAGGAAGGAGAGGCCCAGTGAGGAGCAGTGATTTCCCCTCAAACCCAGAGCTCAGCCAAGTGTCTAAATTCAGCCCAAATTGGGCCACCCAGCCTGCAAAGAGACTGTGCCCCGGGGTCAGGGGTCAGAGGTCAGACAGCTCTTTCCCCAGGAAGGCTCCGGTCC